>JAQNCA010000005.1:14332344-14348788 GCA_029783725.1 Acanthurus tractus
TGTTGTTTTTTTTCCAGTGGGGATTTTACACTGCAGCCAGATAAAGCATTAAAAAAAAAAAAAAACTTGCTGTTTGTTTAATGTAGACTGTGGTGTCACTGTGAGAGTAGTGGAAGCCATTAAGTTTACTATAAATCTCCCCACTTCTCAACAAACAAACTGCTTTTGAACCGCTGGCATCAATAATACATGTGTAGCACCAACAGTGCGGCCCGAGAATCCCTAATGAAAAATCACTCTAATATTCCAACGGGGGCTGAAAGTGTGCGTGCAGTTGCCTACTCAATACTGAGTCTATGACCTTATTGTCCCTAATGGTGTTTTTTTGTTTTTTAATCTGCTGTAAGGTCACTATAATATTCTTTAATTACTACCACAGGGACTTACTACTTTTTATATTTCTATTATATTCCTCCAAAATGTATTAATAACCACCCGTTTTCTTTGTTAAGGATGACAAGAGGAAAGCATATTATTCTTTCTGCGGACACAATTGCAGACATTGTTTTCCTGTTTTGACTTGTTGATGGGCCCATAACCAGTCGGTCCGCAGAAATGATTGGATCATATCCTACGTGACCTTTACAAACGCCGCACCCTCATTTATCACCTGCGCTTGTAAACGCGCCGCACATGTGCGTGTGTTTTTGCCATGCATCATTGTCAGCTCAGCTATTAAATGTCCTCTTTGTGAAGGGTGTCATAATTGGAATTGGAGCATCACCCATGTCTGTACATGCTTAATTCTGCCAGCTGTTTTATCGCATGTGCATGCGAGTTATATGATTACTGCAGATTAGCTAAGGTTTGTTGAAAATGCAATGCTTTTTTTTGAAAAAAAACTCTTTTTCACTCCCTTTGTGTTTCTTCTCTTTGCTGGTTTCTTTTCTTTCTTTCTTTTTTTTTTGCTTTCGGTAAATTGAGCGAGCTTTTGAGTTTTTTTTTTTCTTTTTTTGTTGTTGTGTGTGTCTGTGAGAGCATAAAAGGGAAGGCAGCAAGAGAGACAGGCAAATAAAAAAAAAATACCGATAGTCTCCGTGCAACAGAGGCCCAGAGAGCTGAATAAACAGCAACCGAAAGTCCTTCATTAACAAAGTATTGCAACAAACACACGGCAACAACAACATGAGCAAGGTTCTGCTTAATATCTCTGACATTACAGCCACAGCCGGGAGCGCTTTGGTAGCTCGGTGGTCACAGTGCATGCCGAATGACTGCATGGGTGCAACCTTCACTGCTTCAATTTCTAGCCGCTAATCTTTGTTGCATGTCATACTCTTCCTTCTCAAGCGTATATATATATATATATATATATATATATACATCACAGTTAGCTTAGACAGATTGGGGACTAAGTTTCAACAGTGGAGGCATCAATCCTCTGTGTTTTAATTAGGTTGGCAAATGTGCATTCAGGGCCACTAAGAGAAGCTAGCACCATGAAAGACAATACAATTCTCAGGGCTTCTGCCATCATTCAGCCTTTTTTTTTTTTTCCTGAGTCTAGTGAAATGGGATCGACACAAACAACACTACAAGAAAAGAGACCAAATGATGCTGTGTCACGCACGGTGCAGACAACTGTCAGTCAAAAAAATCCCTGCTTGAACTTCTCTTTCCTGCACCGACATTGCTGCAAGGTTCAAGTCTGCTATCAGGGTAAATAAGATGTGTTTAAAAGGAGAGTCTGTTCTTTGTATGGATGTTTAAAAATAGCAGATTCTGCCGAGTAAACCAGCAAGTAAGTGAAACATTCTCTACAAACCTCATCCTGATTTTAATTTTACCCAACTTTGCTGATAAAAACTTTATAACAAAGTTTGATTAGAGAGCCTATCATAGAATACAAGTCACAGATTATGTTTTAATCCTCAACAGTTGTAGCTGTTTTCATTAGGGAGGCCAAGCTGCCATAAGTCTTTGGTGTCTGTGTGTTTCTATGTGTAATGCTTCACAGGTCCATCAATAATACACACTCACAAAATTGTGCTGTAATGTTCTTATGTAAAAACGTGGGCTTTTTTTTTGCTACATATCAAGCAAACGATGGCATTTCTTTCCATTTGAAATTCTAAAAAGAGGAATTTTTGCATAATATTGTTTGAAGCGTGGCACAGTTTTGTTTTTTTGGGTAGAATTCACAGAGAGTTTTCTTTCAGTGTGGACTGGAGCCAGTGCGCCTCACACATCCGTACACACACACACACACACACACACACACTCCAAGACTCACTCCCACACACTTAGGCACATACCCACGCACTCATACTGCCTTCGCCCTGGGCCATCCCTCTGAAGAATAAGGCAAATCAGCGAGATTCAGGCCCTGAAAAGCCTCACTCCTGTGTTCACTAAACAATGCAGATGTCGGGAGCCTGAACGCATCATGTACGTCTGTCACTCTGTGGGACTTTTGATGCCCTTTGTTACTGCTGCTACCCTCCACACAATAAACCCGTCCGTCCTCCAGCATCCTCCTGGAGGGCTGCGGGAGGCTGTCAGGCACCGTCCCCTTTGACAACCGCATTTTGAGGGGCTTCAAAATGTGGTGACATTGTGGGGAATATAGTGTGTGTGTGAGTGTTTGTGTGTGTGTGGTGACTGTGTCTGTCAGTGTTTGTTTGTATGGCTGCATGGTTAGAGGGATAGAGGGTGACTGACAGACTAACCAAGCTCTGGGAGACTCTCTCTCTCTTTTTTTTTTTCTTTCTTGTGCTCCTCCGTCTGCCTGTTCCTCTTCCTCCACCCACCCTCTGCCTTCATCCGTGGCTTTGTAAGCCTCCACATAATGTGGGAGCATTAAAATGACAATGGAAATTATGGCTAATCTTTGTTAAGACACACTCATTACCGCCATTTTAGAGCTAGAGTCCGATGATAAGAGTCAGTCTGTCATGTTTTTTTTTTTTTCCCCTCCTCTCTCTGAAGCGACAGCCTGACATATTGGAGTGATGTGTTTTATTCTCTGTTTTTTTGTGTGTTATTTTTCTATTCCAGCTAAAAGTTAATAATGGTGGGGAACATATGAAAGGATGATAATAGGCTGACAACTTAGGCATGAAAGACTAGCTCCACCTTCAAATGAGCTTTTCATGCAGTTCTGCATGTGGGTGTGTGTTTAAAAAGGGGCTGATTTCTCTCGACTCTCTTCCTCTCTGTCTCTTTCCTCTTTTAGTAATCCCCTTATAAAATATTCATAGCTAATCTGCATTTACAATGTAATTACAGACAGGCTTTGAGTGATATCGGATATGGCCGGCGGAACACACACTTCACGCAAAATCTTGATTTGGTGATTTGCGCGCCTGAATAAACACGAAACAGGTGGGGCAGCGATGTGCTATGTGGGTTAAGGTTTTTAAACAAGTGTTTATTAAGTTAAAACAAGCAATTTTTTTTTCAATAATTCAGTCGCTAAAGTTGTAGCAGGAGTCACCAAATTCAGTAATGTTGTATTTTATTATGTATTTATCTCACAGCCTTGCTTATGAACCTAAGTTGCTCGCTGTTTTCGCTGCAGCTTTGCTCACATTTATCATTATTGGTTCTGCAGGATGAGAGATGTCAACAAACTCTCTCCCCCTCTTCTGTCTTTCAGTTTTCCCGCCGCTGCTCAAACCCCGCTCCCATCTTTTGGGCCCCCGCTGGCCCCCGCTTAGTGCTAATGGAGCGGCGTGCCCTGTATGCTATTCTTGCAGGTCGATTTTTCACTTGTGTTCGAGGAGAGGGAGGGTGGCGTCCTTTTAAATGAAGCACTTGGCGTTTGTGACCTGTAATAAATGAGTTTGCAGTCAGTCATGGCAGCTGTAAGGAGACATCTGGGAGCAAGAGAGAGAGAGAGAGAGGGGTGTGTGAGTGCATGTGTGTGTGTGTGTGTGTGTTTGGGGGGGGTCATATTCAGACTTGACTAGGAAACAGTTTATCTATGCGCGGATGAATAATGGCTGCAGCAAACATCCCGTCACATATTTGTAGATAAAATGTTAAAAATGTATCAGATGTTAATTATAAAAAATATCACAAGAAATCAGAAATAAAATCATGGCAAATCTTCCTGGAAAGCGATCTTGCTTAATATGAAACCAGTATGAATTCATGATATGATTTATGGCAGTGCGGTGTGAACTAAAGCTGAGGAATGAAAGCACAAAATAAGTCTCTGCCTGGATCAGGCAAGTTGATATTTTTTCTCTAATTATGTAGATGATGAGAATCTGCAGTGAAAATCCCACTCAGTTAAATATTCAGAGTCAAAAGCATTCAGAAGTAAAAATAGCAATTGATTTTTTGATTTTCTCTTTGTCATTATGGTCCTCATGTTACAAAAACACGTCAACGTTACATTTATTTCAATAATAGTCATCTTTTTCTGCGTGTGTGTGCATGTATTTCTGTTATATTTCTGAGGGTATTAATGTTATTTGTACTCTGAAATCTCTCTGCTTGCAAATCGTCCTCTACAACGTGACTCCTGCCTTCACTGTGTTCATTCTAAATGAGTTGATTCCACAAAACTGCTTCGGGAGTTGTTATTGGAATATTGATTGTGTTCCAAAACAAAATGTCCAAGCCACAACAAACAGGAATCTCAGTGCTTGAGAGAATAATCATTGAGTCATTAGTATTGATCAGCAACTTTTTCAAGGCCCACGTTATGTCCATTTATGTCCCTTTTACATCAGTCAGAGGCACACTCATCCGGAGCTGAATAATTAATCATTTTGTGTGGTTGTTAAGGTTTTTATTTTAGGACTTTGAACAAGTGCTAGCCGATCAAAGTCGTGACAGATATGAGGAACTTTTCATTTTTTTTGGGGGGGGGGGGGGGTGAAACAAGTGAGGCTACATTTAAATGAACTTCATTCCCCTTTTATGTCAGATCTTTTAGACTTCCCTTCAACATGAAAGGGGGGGGAATGTTGTGAGCCTGTTTTAGCAGGGCTGTCGCTGGCGTGAAGCAGCAGTCACCTTGCAGCAGAGCAGAAATAGCGCAGCTCTCTTTCCCTGGATGTGAAGGTACATAAAGCACAGGATGAGAGGAGCAGGAAAGGCAATTGACCTTGGCTGCTTTTGGGGGCTGGCTATATAGCCGTCCGGATGGATGCCATGGTTCTGCAGCTAAGCAGGGAGGGAGGGAGGGAGGGAGGGAGGGGGGAGGAGAGGGCGACAGTGCTGAGCATGGCAGTTGGTTGTTCACAGTGTAGGGGAAGCTGGTTTCATTTGAATTCATGCATAGTTGTTCATTTTAAACCATTGCTTGAAAAATATTTCACTCCGGAAAGTTTTCTGTCATCATGAGTTAAGCTAAGGGGGAAGCTGATTGACTTCAACATCTGTATCAGTTTCTTTGCAGCAACTTCAGACTTACATTACTATAGAGCTGCAACTGTAAGCTTTAACATTGTGTGTGTGTGTATATGTGTGTGTGTGTGTGTGTGTGTGTGAGAGAGAGAGGGGATGGGAGTTGATATCGAATGTGTGAGAAGCTGACTAAGTGCAACTCAGGTCCAAAGTCAACCCTGTCATTTTGCCCTGCTGTGCTGCACTGTTTACCTGAGAGAGGGTTGCTTTATCTCGGCCAATCACCGGCACACGTGTAAACACACAGGGGGATGGGGTGGGGGCACACCGCCCATCAAGCTGCTTTCAAACCCCCCCACCCGCCTTTGTTCCAAACCCCTTCTCTCCCACAGAGAGACATTATCCCCCGATGGCAAGGTGAATGGGGTGCTGATGTGAGATTATTTTAGAGCAGCAAGAGTAAGACAGGGGGGGTTGCGGGACGAAAGAGAGAAATTCTCCCTAATTTTAGCCCGAGAAGGGCAGGCAGGCAGGCAGGCAGGCAGGCAGGCAGGCGGGCGGGCGGACGCACAGGAGGGGAGGTGTCTTTCGGCGGGGATGGGCCGGTGGGTGAGTGTCTCAGGAGTCTTGGTTAAAGTGGTTGCTATCACAGGAGCTGGACGGACAATTAATCAGCAGTGGCCCAGAGGGGGAGCTGAGGCTCTGACAGAGACACTTCTTTCTGCACAGGACACACACACACACACGCAACACACACACACACACACACATGCACTATTGCTGACAGGCTCACACACAGCTTCTTCTCACCTTTTTAGTTTTGCTTCTTTTCTTCTTGCTTATCATCTTTTCTCCTCCTTGTCCTCCTTTTTTTCTCTCATCTCCCTTCTTCTGCTCCTCTTTTCCTTCCCTCCCTTACTCCTGCCTGCCCCCCCCATCCTTTCCTCTCCCCTTGACTTCTCTTCTCGTTGCTTTCTTTTGCTTGCATCTCCTTGTTTCACCTCTCTTCTCCTTGTCCTACTCTCCCCAAAACATGTGTTTAGGTCCGTGAACCTCTTGGTTAGAATCACTTGAGAGTCCCTCTCGTGACCTGACAGCTGACTCCAAACTCTGCAAGAGTTGGAGACAGGGAGGAGGAGGAGGATAAGGTGAGAGAGGGTGGACTGGTGGCTACGCTTCACCCGAACCACCCCTCCTTTCTTTCCTGCCCTCTTCTTCCCTCCATTTCTGCCTTTCCACCCACTCTCTCCTCTCTCTCTCTCTCTCTCCCCCCCATGGCTAGCACTGAGTGATTGATGGATTCAGGTTTGACATGGCCCGGTTCACCCGAGGGCATTAGCAAGGACACTGGCGAGATTTAGCCAGATGCCAGGGAGAGAGACAGACAGACAGACAGGGAAAGTAAAAGACAAAGAAGGGAAAGGGGCTGCGCTCCACACTGTTGACCATCATGCCTTGCCAGGGTTGCCAGGGTGAGTAAGCTTTTCCTCAGACTGTGCACCTGTTCTCAGTTTTCCATTGCATCACACTGAGGCTTTACTACATTGCCAGAATGGAATAAAATAATATGATTGTAACTAAACGACCATTAAAGGTAATGAGTCTCAATAATGAACGTTATTGCTCAGTGTAGAATGTAGAGACGCTTTTTCTGATGGAATTAGAGCATATTGCATTAGAGGCTGCTTACTGTTTCTAGGTAGAAATCAGTGCATTTGTATTTGTGAGAGGGATTTCAAATGGCTTTAAAGCACTTTGGATCGAGATATTCCCTCAGCATGTACAGTCTAAGTGATAAAAAGGAATGTGACATTAGAACTGAGCAAAACATTTAGAAATGACAGCCTAAAATGTACCTGTGCACTTCATATACACTACTGAGAAAAACAGCAGGGCTTCATTCCAAACAGTAAACAGGTTGGCTAATTGAGTGCACTGCTCATATTATGTTACACTGGTTGGAAACGGCAGTGACAGCCGGTGATTCGATGATACAAATACATAAATCTGCTGAAGTTCCTCATATTTAACGTTGGCCTCTCCTCTTTTTTGCAATATCGCATGTAACTCAGCTGTAGATTCTGTTTTGCTCATTGACACAGACACACAATGTCGGATCATAAATGTTCCTACAGCAATTTCGCTGCATACATGTCTCCGAGTTGAATTGAGTGGAGGCTGTGCGCTGCATTCCCCTCTAGGGGGGTCCTGGTTCTCCCAGTAAGCAAACACCCACTTGACACAGAGCCAAGCAAAGGGGAACAAAGCCCACAGTGTCTCCCTGCTCCAAGTGCTTTGTCCTGGAGGAGGCTCCCGCCGTGGCTCCCGGCTCCTAACCCCACGTGACACGCCTGGAGATGAGGGAAGCACTTGTCTCATGAACATTGTCTGCAGAGAGATGGGCGCTTTCCAGGACTCAGCAAGTCAGACCAGGGGGGGATACAGATCTGAGCACAACCTTGGATTTGCCTTAATCATATAGAGAGATCAATCAAAATAATCAAAAATGAAATAAAAATGAATGATCATCTTTTTTTAAGTTCCAATATGTAACGATTACATAGACAAAGCTGATATGAGAGAAGCACAGAGATCCCAAGAGTTAACCCTTCAGTGGCCAGTGCAGAAACACTTTGGGGTTTCTACGATTGTGATTAAATCATTAAATAGCCAGATTAAATAATGCAAATGTCACCATTTAAAAGAGCAATCTGCAGGACAAAGTGATGGAAACTAAAGAAATACTGAGGAGCCGTCTATACTCTGTAATGTTGTGTAACGATGATGTTATTGTACAAGTATGTCCTTTTCAGTGTGTCTGGCAGGTTTTGTCACCAGTTTTCAGCATTTGAAAACTATTAATTTGCATCACAACTTTGTCGGCTTCTCCATTCTGATCTAACACAACAAACAACATTCTTCAGTGTCTTGTTCCTCTGTATAGATTTACTGCTGGCAAACAACAGAAACTATACATTGCAGTTGTTATTGAGTGAGGCGTCGGTGTGCTACAGCAATGGAGATTGTCCGCTTGTCAATCAGTGTCTGAGACTGTCACAGTACATCTTTTAAATGTGTGAGTTTGGCGGTTTATGCAAACATTTTCTGGAACTTTCTAAAGCAGACAATCTTGCAAGCACAGCTATTGGCCAGGTGTGCAGAAATGCCAATCTTCCATCATCGGTTTTTTTCCAAATGCTCCATTTTTTCCTCGCGCCGGACTAAAATGTGAAGCTGCTGCTTTCAGTTTTACACACTCTGGAGACCATTTGCGAACATTTCAGTGTTCTCATGAAAAAAAATAAACTAGCTTTCTGTAGAGTAGACCAGAATGGAGCCTGGGAGATACCTTATCAAATTTAGCTGGCTTAATGTGGATGTACTCTCAGTTCCTTAAGGCATGATGCAGCAAAGTACAAAACTCCTTGAGGGATGCAGTCCTGCCTTTCGCACCGTACACCTGCCCGCCTCAAGTCCTCTCAGTAAATAGGCAGTTTCATCCTCTCAGTGCTGTCAATATCTCCCAATCACACTGTCTGCATGTTGATGAGTAAATTGTGTATGTGTCACCCAGCTGTCTCATAGCTGTGTCTGGCTTTCTGACTTGTAAACACAACAACAACAGGTATCTCCTGCGCCCCTCACCCCCCCCACACCTCCCACCCTGCTGCCTTGCACACTTCGGGCTTTTGCTCTTTGTCTAGCTTGGCAGCAATGCGAAGTCAATAAGATGAATAAAACATACCTGAAGAGGAACCCTCTACCCTGGGAAATGTCAAGCTGTCAGTACAGCTTAATAGGAAAACACAGGGGCCGGTCCCAGGGGTCGGACAGTTAATTGCACCTAGCACCTATATGAATCCGGGCCGACTGGTTTCTTTGTATTTCACAAACACACAAACTCTGGACGGCCTTACTTACAGAGTGGCCACTTGTTGAAACACTGTATCTGTGCATTTAAAGAATCCTGCAGATGAGTAAGAGAGTTTTTTTTCCTTTAATAATTGTATTTATCTCAGAAGCCTCTTATAGTCTTGCAGCTTGGTAGCTAAAAATCTATTTTTTTCTCATGTAGTGAGGAATTCAGTTTCCAGCAAGGCTTTCCAATGTGAAAACTTGTGTGCACTCGTGATACTGCAAATTGCTTTGGGTGCAAACATCTTCTAAGTTGCATATGGTGTGAATATCTCATTAAGCTGTTCTGTCACTAGAAAAGCTACTATTTAACACGCATTACTACACAAATTATACAAAACTTGCTCCAGCTTTTGGTGGTGGTGGTGGTAGCTAACCCCTACAGCTAATTAGCTTTAAATTAGGGCTGAGGTCCGCGCTTAGCTCGGCTTAGCCATGAGGAGGTTTGAAGCTCAGCACCAACTCCAGCAACTTCAGCTGCCAAACCTCATCAGCCTAATGGAGACTCAAACACTGAGGGCCCTCAGGGGCCCGACAGGCCAGCCTGATTTCCTGCCTTATGTTAATCCATGGCCCACACACATTTAATCTCACACACACACACTACTATTCATACACCAGCCTTAAAGTCAAGACAAGATGAAGTTAGATTGAGGCAAGTTGTTAATGAATGTGTGTGTGTGGCAGAGAAGTTCAACTTTTACATAACTTTTCTCAGTAAAAAAAAATCTCCAAGTCTTTGCGATATACATTTTTAAGAAAGACTGCTCTGTGAAGTGCTGTTCCTCAGTACCCTAATTAATATCAATTGTAAAATATTTGCTTTCAAATTTCTGCCACTTTAGACTTTTACTCCTCTACATTTTAGGGAGAAATGCTTTACTTTTTACTCCACTACCTTAATCTATCTGCCGAAATGACAAGATACTTTACAGATAAAGATTTTACAAGCAAAAAATATCCATTAATAAAACAGGTCTGTGTGCTGCGGTGGCCATATATAAAATACTTAAAATGTGCTTCTCCTCCAAATGCTGCAGCATTAACAACTTGCTCTAAGTTAAAGCTTTACTAATAGCATTCCAGTAATATGGACTATGTCACGGAGTATTTTTATTGTATGCAACTTTTAATTAAACGCACAATATGCAATTTTTCAGCAGCTGGAGCTCTTTCTATCATAACAGTAAAAAGACATAGTTTGACGCTGTCGTGAAGTAGCAGGGGATCATGGGAATTGTTTATTTTATTAAATTTTCTAGCAAAATGTTCAGGCAACAAAATGAAACACATGCCTGTTTAAACATAGTTTGGGGGATTATTTAAATACACAACCCAACAAAATATTGACTAGAAAAAAATAAAGTGTTTTCCTTATAAATTTTAACGTAACTAATTTTATGTTTATTTCAAAGATGCAGGTGTAACTCCAAGAAACCATTTAGCTTGTGCCCTTAAAAATTCCCAAAGCTCTACAATTGTCCTCCAACTCGGTCTTATACTGCATATATCTGTCCTTATTCAGCAAATTTGTAATACAAATTGGTCTGCTGGTTCTTTGTAGCCATCTGGTGTGAGGTAGACCATCCACCCTGGAAAAAAAAAAAAAAAAATCCTCTTGGATGGAAACAGGCGGCTGTAGCCAACCAGAGCCCAGATCTCACTCTTCCATGCCAGTGCCTGTTTCTTACCTTTATTCCCCTGCCATCTCCTTCTGCTGTGGAAATCGCAACTCTGCTGTTAACACTGAAAAAAGGGAAGTATCAAGCAGGGAAAGTGTGTGTGTGTGTAGGTTGCCATTTAAAGTTAAATGCTGCTGACCACTGTAACATACCCTTTGTTAAGCTTTGAAAGCAGTGATTTATGAAAACACACAACATGGTGACCTTTGATATCCCCCGGCTTCTGTAGCACACTCACACAAAGGAGAGCTCTCATTGTATATTTGAGGTAAAGGTACTCACATTACACACAGGTTACATAGGATTTGACCCATATCACATTGGCTGCCACCAGGGGAGCCTTCATACGATGTAATGTTATTACTCTTCCTCCTCTCGCCAACCATCTACCTCAGCATTCTGCCTGACTTACTGTAAATGGAAGAAGCAACATGGCAAAGCAGTCGCTGGGCCCATCTGAACAAGAGAGAGGAAGATGATGATGATGCGTTCAGAGGTGAGACATCAGAGGGAAAAGGTGCGAGAAAAAAAACGGGGGGATGGTTTATCCTGAGGCAGGCTGTTATTCATGTTGAGCTGTAAATGATGCAAGGACAGAAAAAACTTCTACAGGACAGTGAGAAAGAAATGGAGAATGATTAGAGTTTGCAAAAACCACATCATGACTGTGAATGTGAGCAGCAGATGGGAAAGAGGAGAGAGAGAGAGAGAGAGAGAGAAAGAAGTCATTGAGGAGAGGGGAAAAAAAAACTGGCGAAGCAGTGTGATGTTGTGAGCCACTGAATATGGATTGACATGTGGTTTTATTCACAAGATCTAATGAATACAAGGGGAGAGATGAAGATGGGCCCCAGGAGCCGGCGTTTCCTTCAATCAGTTCAGTTTGAGTTATGAGCTGTGTGCTCCTGAGTCAGTCAGCAGCAAAAACACATTTTCAGGATTATGTTGTGAAACTTTCCCTTCTTTACTAAAAAAAAAGCAACAACAGTAGTGCATACATGTCTGCTTCTGGGCTTGAACTGGTCATAAGATGAGTCTGAAGAATTAAGCGAGCCAGAAAAACCAGATCCTCCAATTTTATCATTGAAAAATGTTGATTTTCAGGACAGTTGTTGTTTTGAGTGGATGGAAGGCCAAGTGGCTTTTACAAATCTGTGTGGTACTTCAGCACCACAGACAGTGCCATGGGTTTATCACTGCTCAGCACAGTTATGCTGCTGATATTTAAGAGCCAAGATCTTGGCTAAAAGCTGTTTTCAAGTACAGTATGAATTTGGTTCGCCGTCCACAGAATCAGATCTGGTCATCATGGGATGTCAAGCAGGGATTGTCCATGTCAGACATGTTCTGTCGGGTTTGGAGGAGGGGCGGCTGGTGGAGCATGAGGGAGCCATGATGTGGTTTACTGGCGGCACATTGATGATGGCTGATGAGGTTATCAGCATAACAATGATGACTACTGATGTCGCTTTGATGTCATCACCACATTACCTGGACCTTTTTCTACATTATCAGTGAGAAGCTGAGAGCAACAAACTGTCCAACAGAGAGTACGAAGCAGCTTTATGCTTTGCACTTTGAATCCTGCTGGAGAATGAAAGCTGCAGTGCTTTTAAGTTTGTGTAACACCCTCACCTCACCTCCCCCCACCCCAGTGACCTCAGTGGAAGCAGAAATAGAAAGCAAATTGGTTTCCTTTTAGGACAATGTTTGGTTCCGTTCTTCCGTCTTTGCAAAAACCCATTATGTCAAAAGGTTGTGTAATAATAAGCACCCAAACAGCCGCATCACGTAATTTTCTGCAAAATACTCAAATTAAGAAATCTCTTTTTTTTTTTTTGTAAAAATACATCCACATATGACTTCACTTCCCTTTCTGTCTGCCTGCAACAGCTCCAAAATCTGACAACAATTTAATGACTGTAATCGCAGTCTATAAACAAGTAATCACAGAGCGGCAGTTATCGGGTGAAGGTGTTAAATTAAAAACGATATAAAGCTTTTGTCAACTTGCTTGGAGAAGTGAGGAGAAAATGAAAAACAGAAAAAAAAAGAGATTCAAACTGCTTTGAAATGCAGTTTTCAACTATAATGAACAGGTCAGTCATGCTGCCAAATCCTTATAAACAGGCCTTTCAATCCATGATTGTGGTTTATTTTTGTAACATGGATGTTCACAATTAATCCTTTTGGCATAGTGTGCCTCCAATACTCTGGTCCATCTGTTTACCTGTCCTTTATGTTTGAGCCACAGACAGACAGCAAATGGATAAATAAAGACAGCAAAAATTGGCAGTGGGTGTGTTTGTTCTGCGGGTCATGTTGGCAGCCTCCCTGCACTGACAGCCAGTCCGTCTCAGAGGATTGAGTGACGGAGAGGGGCAGCGAAGCTGGCAGGACGCTAATGGGTGTGATGCTAATGAGCTCCAAGCCAATAAACAAGCTCTCCCTTCCCCCTCCCCTCACCTCTGATCTCCTCTCTTGTTTGTTTAACACCCTCACAGGTAAGATGACAAGAATTCGGCCACCTTGCCAGAAACTACAAAAAAAAAAAAAAAAAAAAAAGGCTTGGAAAGCAGCGGATAAAGCTTGTTTAAACCCATTAATCTCCCTTTTGTCTGTGATTTTACAGTAAATAAATCATGTTTGGATGGAAATTTTGCTTTACTCCTCACTGAATTTTAAATCCATCCATTACACGCAGATCTGACTTAGACTTTGAGCTTTTCTAATGATGTACTTTTCATTTTTGGCCTTCAGATATGATGTCAAATGGTAAAATGCAACTGACATTTCAGAGAGTTTTGTTAATGTATGTGAGTGCAGTTTACTTGCACTCAGACACAGAGTTTGACACAATTGTGCTTCTCAAGAATGTATTCAGTAGGAAAATTCAGCACTTCTTCCACAAAAGTAGGCCATTTTGTTACACTTCCCACTTCTCTGAGGAAATGACACAAAATTGACTCAAATACACCCATCTTGCCCTCACCCCTTTATGCTTATGGATACTTTTCTGTCCTTTTTTAGCCTCTTTCTCTTTAACAACCTGTGATGTTTCACACTTTCGTCCCCTCTTTCCTACCCCTGAGAAATGTCACTTGGGCCGCCGTCGTCCGTCAAACTGGCATTTCTGACAGAGCGCTCGGCTAAAAGGCCATGCTCCGATTGGCATGGGATCCCCTGGCTGTGCTGTGTCAGGCTTGCTCTCCTCTCCACGTTATTAACATTCTCAAATCTAGAAATATATATCGACTTCCTCCGACACTCTCATCCACGCTTTCTCACTTCCTCTCCTCATTTCCTCGGAGAGCCAGTGATGCTTCAACCCCTCAGAGGAGTTTATTTGTAAATTCAGTTTTCTTCAGTTGTTTGTTTATTTTAGATGCAAAGCAAATAAATTCACCTTCATGGTTGGACACCGTAAAATACAACCTTTGCAGAAGTAAACAAAGGGGTTCTTTTTGGGGTATTTCTTTTTTGTTTTTTGAGGAATTGATGCTAAATGTTTCAAGGAAACAGTCCTCTGATGTGCAGCAAACAATCGATGTGCTGATGAAGTGCAGCCAGGACTCTCTCTCACCGGGCTGACAACACTATTAATTGTTCGTCTTGCTTTATCTGGAGCCTTTAGCTAATCACATTTCAGTTTGACAGGAATGAGAAGTGACCATTTGCTGTTTATAGGAGGTGAAGTGAGGCCTTAAGCCTCTCTCTTGTTTTCCTTTTCTATTCTCTTAGTTTTTTTTTTTTATTCCTTTACATGTGATTAATATTGATTACTCACAGAAACCAATGAAGCTGAGTCTCTCTGTGACTCTGAAAGCAGGGTAGGGTCACTTGTATTCTTTAGGAATTCAACTCCTTTTAATTAAGTAAACACAACTTCATTTGACCCAGTATTAAATGTAGTAAAAGTGCAGTTTCCTTAGTTTTTTTCTTTGTATAAATGAAGTTTGTCCCATAAGCGCAGCAGGGTATTGTGCACACATTTTAAAATATGAGCTCACAAAACTGTTGCAGACGGCCATGGACAGTATCCAGCGGCCCTCTTTGTGAGTGTATTGACTCTTGTCAGTGAGATAGATGTGTCGGTTGTTTTTTGGGGCAGGCTGCTGGAGTGACATGCTCACTGATTGTGCTCACATTTCTGTCTCACCCTCATGCATATGGAGCAGGAACGACTCTGCTGGCCAGAACTGGCACAGGCCACAGAGGGCAACTCCGCTGTGTGTATGTTTGATTTACTCCTATGTGTGTCTCTGAGCGCTGATGTGTACTTTAAGTGTGTGTATGCTAATAGCTGTGTTTGCTTGTGGTCAGTGAGCTAACAATAAGAATCCTAAGGGTGGCTGGATCTTTGTTTCTGTGTGAGTGTGTGTGTGTGTGTGAGCAGCCAAAGGGCCTTTAAAATAAGCATGAAAGAAACTTGAACAGACAGATAGCGGAGTTTGTGGTTATGCCAGCAAATTTCTGCACAGCACACCTCCCAGGCCTCTTTGATCAAAATAATTTGAAAATTAGTGTGAAATCTGGAAGGGATGCTTTCTGAATCTCAAAGGATACAAAACTGTACGCCTATTAGCAGAGTGCTAAAAATATTAAAGGAAGCATTTAAAAAAACGTTAATTTTCCTTGGATTCTTCAAGGATTACACCGATTAAGTGTCCTTAGAACTTTTTAAGTAAAGCTAAATGCTGTTATCTGATTTTTCATAGTGTAATTGTGCTCATTTTGGATGGTTTGCAGAGCCTAATGCATGATTGTTCAACAAACGCGTGAGGCAGCAAAGCCAACACATTTGTTGGTGAAGATGATGGTTGTGTCCTGCTGATTATGTCAGTGAATGTTTGCGCTGAGCTAAACAAGAGCACCTTAATGTGTCTGTGCATGTATAGATGTGTCTGAGCAGACCACTGCAAGTTGAGACTTCTGTGTTAATCTGTACTGAAGAAGACTTCATGCCATTAAAAGTGTTTGGACCATGATGCAATATGTTTGCATATGTATTTGCAGAGGCATCATATGTTGTGTGTGTCTTTGGGTGTTTGCAAAAAAAAAAAAAAAAAAAAGTTGCTAATGTAATAAATTCCACATGGCAGGTGAGTGTGTTTTTGTTTTTGTCGCATGCCCTGCAACCACACACACCAAGCGTGACCTCAGGTTCACAGAGGGACAGATGGGGGGAAAAAAAAATAGAGACAATTTTCTTTCACTTCATGCCATTTTATTTTGTTTTCCCACATGCACAAACACACACACACACACATGCAGGGGCACTCTTGGAGGTGGAAACAAAACGTTTAACTTTGAAAGTTGGACTCCTAATTAGGAGAATTAGTGGTAGATCAAAGAGGACAATTAGAGAGGGGTGGGGGCGGGGGGTGTTTTTGGTAGCTGGGGCTCATTAGCATCACAACACATGGACATGGCCATGAAAAAGAGTGCGGCAGAAGGAGTCTCATTACGGAGCACCGCTGCGCTTACGCAGAGCCACATGCAGGCAGATTGGCCATCAGAAGAGAGAGAGAGAGAGAGAGAGAGAG
>JAQNCA010000005.1:14361236-14384289 GCA_029783725.1 Acanthurus tractus
TTGTTGTTGTTGTTGTTGTTGTTAGTTGTTGTTGTTGTTGTTTTTGTTGTTATTAGTTTTTGTTGTTGTTAATTATTTATAAGAATAATACTATTCATACACACACACAAAAATCCCTGCTTCCTTATGCACATACACAACTCCCTTTAACAATACCCTCAATGAGCAGATTTAACCTCTAATCTAAAAGTGTCAGTCACATTTTTTTCAGAAACAATAGGATGGAAAACATTACTGAAGATTATGACATAAAAAAGGGGAGAGAGGTGTGAAAAGTGGCCTCAAGTAATTTCTTTGCTGTTTCCTTATTTTCTCCATTTGCTCCAATAAATCTGGTCCATCTGTGTTGCCATCCCAACCCTTTATTGTAACAATTAAAGGAACAAATCTCTAGTGTTATTGGATGGGTTTCAAGATGTTTTATTTCCTCTAGTGGAGCACACATCGTGTATGTAGTGTGATATGAAAGCTTTCTGCTCCTTTGGGACGCCATGATGCCGGCCAGAAATCTGCTCCTGGGTTTCACAGTTTTAATTCCCTGACAGCTCAGCAGCCCTCCGTGCTAACCTCTCCAGGGATCAACATCAGGAGGTCAGCATCTACTACCACGGACAGCATAAAGCTGGTGTCCATGTTTATATGAAATCACAGACATTTCTGTTTCAAACCCACTTCCTTTAAGTTTCCATAATTAGGACTCCAGGTGCTCCCAAAAGCATTTTTTCCAGCTACGGAAAGGAGCTGTTTTGTCAAAAGAACCTGCGGTAAAAGCTACCTGCCCAACCAAAAGGCAAAGTACGCAACAAGCTGGTGAAAAATAATCTAAAGAGCCAGATATTTTTCGCATGAGTTGGCAGAGATGAAAACACAACTAAAATGAGAAAATATCGGTCTTATTTGCCATGTGGCAAGAAACATGACACCAAATATATCTTCATGTTGCTTCATAGCTTCTGAATATGTAAATTTGCATCTGTTCTTAACCATGTTTGCCATTGTTTCCGATTATTATCTGTCAGTGTTGTGTTCAGCCTGTTCCCCCTCGCCTGGCATGCAACACCAAATCTCTTTTGCAAAATTTGTCCGTTAGGTCTTACCCCATTTTTGATTTCAGAAGGATGCCAACAAATTTCCTTTGGACTCTTTCTGATAGATCAGAACAACAATAACTAATCACAGCACTAAAAACATGCAACATGGCACGAAGCAATACATGACTTCAAGCAGGAAAAAATATGCTAAAGTTACATTTAAAGATACGTCAAAAGCTGTTTCTGATCACATTCACACTGGAAATAGACAATGAAGTGACAGGATTTGTTTTACATTGATCAGCACTGCCATGTTTGAGGATTTGATCCAAGTTTTGTGAGTCTGTTGAGTTGTGCTGCTGGAGATGTGATGTGGGGCTTTTCTGGTAGTGTCCCTCCACTAGTGATTGTACTTTGTAAACTGCCCCATAGCAGATAATGTTGTTTAATACAGCACAGGTTTGGTAAAAAATTTGTCTATATAAGAGAGGTGCAAAGGGAATGAAACCACGAGCTTGGCAGATTGGTCTGGTTCTCCCAGGTGGCCAAAAAATCCCTTATTGCATGCTGTCATATTTTAGTTTGATTCTTGTCCGAACTGCAGATCCCTGAAGTGGCCGGAAACTCTGCAGTCCAACTCACAGTTTATATGAAACAAAGCATAAAAAATGCAAGCACTGTTAAAATGCTTATCTACAAGCCACGTCACGAACACTGCATGCTTCTTGTACATCTTTCTTTAAAGGGCAAGAGGTTTTGTTTTATATCGCTGTCTGTCTTCTCCAAGTGACTTGACTTTTCAGCTAAAGAGTGCCTCTATCCTCGCTCTCCTCCATGCCTCTCCTTCTCTCTGTGCTTTCAGACACCCTGGAGGCCCGAGGGCATTCTGTCAAATAGACGCCACTCCAGCGTTTTGTCTTTCTGATGTCTTGTGAATGCTAAGCTCCACAGCAGGTGCTGTGTTTTTCAAGATGAGATGACAAGGGTGATGGATTCAAATTCTTTTCTCTTTTTTTCTGTTGCCAGAAGACAGCTCAAAGCCCTTATGCTGTTTGTCTTGAAATCTCCTAAGTTAAAGAAGTATGACCTCTGCACCAGCTGTGGGGCTGTTAAACGTTGCAATGTGAAGAACTCCGAGCTGTGAATGATGCTCTTTGTGTGATTTATCACTGCGAGGGAACAGGTTGTACCGCTTTAAACAGTATAGCATGATATCTTGTAGAGCTTGTAGCATGAACGTTCCTGGAGGTGAAGGCCAGGGATGCACAAAGAATTCAACAAACTCCCTCTTACATCAAACTTTTGACTTCATCCAGCAGCAGTCAATCATGTTTGTAAAGAAAACTGGTGATATACTTTTTTACCTCATACTTTATTCATGGCTCTTATAAGCAGCTGTGTGTGTATATGTATATATATATATATATATATATATATGTGTGTGTGTGTGTGTGTGTTTTTTTTCAGTTCATCTGTCCTTCAATGTATTGTATTTTCAGTTGCAAGATAATTGATGAAGACCTTTGCAATAGCTATACAATAGCTGGGTCGGCGTGCACTGTTAGTTATTTGAAATTTTTAATATAATACCATTGACATATTTTCTTCTTTATTAACCTCTTTTTATGCCCCTTTTTTGGCAGTATGGTATGAGATGTTGATTATTTCAGCTACCACCTACTCTCCACTTCTTTTTCTTCCTGTCCGCCTTTTTTTCATCGTCTCTCTTTCTTACCAGGCAGGTCAGAGTTGTAAAAACACCAGCGGTGTAGCTTATTTTTATGTTTACTTAAGACACTGATTGCTACAGTTCAATGGCTGCAACGCGGGTCTTAAAATTGGCGGGAGGAAAGTTGGCATGCTGTCTGTCTGTGGCTTGAAAAGGATGGATTACCGTGGTTTCTTCTGTGACTTTGCTCTCACTCACTGACAAACTCTGCTTTTATCTTTTTTTTCTCTACAGTTCGTTTCATTTTATTGTCCTGTGAGGTAGTTCATCTCTGCATGGGTGTATTTTATTGTTTTATTTTATTGTATGAGGATTTATGCATAGCTTAGCTCAAAAGGATGTTATTTTGTTCTTATCTACATAGCAACATATTGTGTTGTCTCCTACCCTCTAACAACAGTGAGGATGCTAAAAATCTATTTGGTCATATGTCAATAGAGAGAGAAACCAATCCTTACTAGTGCTAATGGACATATTTCTTATCATCATATAAATATCTCTTCCTAAAGAAAAATTAAGTCTAGAATTTCACATTAGGAGATGTGTTTGTTTATCGCCCTCTAACACTGCAATTATATTGTTACCATGACTTTCGGTCCATAATCTCATCATTAAGGTTGTGATATGGATTGTGATGTTGATGCATTTTTTGGATTTCAGGAGGAACAGCTGAGTGGCTGAATGTGTTGAAACACCTATTCAGGTTGAAATACAGAGATGGACTCCATACACAATTTGTCAATAGCAGAAATTTTTTAAACATATTCTTTTCCTGCAGCTGTTACCTTGTGAGAGCTATCTATACATTGCAAATGCACCCAGTGTACCTGGTTTGAATGATTAACTTGAGTTGAGAGCTGATGGCAACATGGAATGAGGACAAATGAGTTTTAATATGCGTGCACGTGGGTGCACATAGTCAGTCAGGCTGCAAAAGACCACAGTGTTTTTGCTGCACTGGCATAGGATCAAGTCACCTGCAAGATTGAGAATTAGAATCCACCTCATTACCTGCAAGCAGCAGAACATAAACAGAATGAATGCAAAAACAGATTTTCCTGATCATTGACTTCTGCAGAAAACAGCTTCCACGTGCCCAACCAGAGCTGATAAACTGTGGGAATGTTTAACAGACGTGCTAATTCCGAAACATTTTCATGCCATTTACCTCCACAGTTTGACTGACGTGCCTTACAATTAATTCACCTGGAAATTATTCTGCATCTGTAGCACGTATTTTTCTTTTTACACCAATGTTTCACTCCACCTTTGTTTTGACTGAAATCTGCTCAGACAGTGTGAGAAGTTAAAAGAGCTTTCCTATGCTATTTTGACTGCGCAGTGCAGATGATAACATGTTTGTATTGTAGTTAAAACACGCTAACACACACACACACGTACACACACATGCAAGTACAAATACATACTCTGTTTCTCATGCCCTTGTTTATTGTGTCTGTCCGTAACTTGCGCTCGCTGGAACCGACAGCAGCTGCCAGCTGACATAAAGCTGCGAGAAGTCTCTTCATTGTGCCTTTATGACCACTGTAAAGATATGCTCAGCTCTGCCTCATTCTATCTTACTCGACTGCCTGCGGCAGTGCAGAGCAAGCCGACTGGTGCCTGTGACTGACAGGTCCACACAGTTGGCATTCAAATGTTTTTTCTGCCAGCTGCAGAGCTCCAAAACAACAGACATAAGAACAAAATTAAGATGGAAAGCACCCAAACCGTAAAGCACCAAAACAGAGAGGTGAAGACATGCTGATAAAATAAAGTCACCAGGACAGCTGGTGGGAAAAAAAAACAAAAAAAAAACAAGAAAACCTTGAACCCACACAGTGCAATATAAACAAAATCCCAGCTGCATTTCACATGGGATGAGCTGTCACAGGGACAGCAGGCTGTTGCAAGTGACTCATAAGGACACACAGAAAATGAACCATCATTTAATCTGTCCGCGAATGATACCAGTGGCCAACCTCACCATCATGCAGAATGATCGCCTTTACAGACTGTTATGCCAACACGTCTGGCAGTTTCATTCCTAACAGCCAGGCACACAAAATAATAGGCTGCGTCGGCCAACAGTTATGATGCCATTTCCTCAATTGCAGACACTCTCGACTGAGTGTCTTGAGTTGTTTGTCACCCTAGCTTGGGATATAGACGCCCTCCTTGAGCACCCTGTGAGCCCCTCCTGGATAAAACTCATTATCCCAGTCTGCTGCTCTTCAGGAAACTCATTATCCCATCCATCACCAGTGGACTCTCAGACAACAGGATGAATATGCCCTCTCATCGTTTAATTAGATAGCTTTGCCTAGAGTTTGTGGGAGAGCAAAACATCAGCCCACGCTGCTGCTTTATCAGCTGTAATTATCTATCTAATATGACATCTTTAGTTCGACATCTGATACCAGTGTTGGTTATCGTCGACTCCCTTTTTGGGGTACGTGCACTCATACCTTCTGACAGTAACACTGCTAGTCTGTCTGATAGATAGATGGAGAGTTAGATGGTTCAAGCTCAGTCCTTGTCCTTCTTAGCAACGTCTCAGTCGATTAATCTCTGTACTGGCCGGACACTGTGGATGGAAATGAGGCCTCAACAGAAGTCAAGAAGTATTTGAAAGGGCAATTCATATCTAATGATCAGGCAAACAACTTTTAGAGAAATGTATCTTGGACACCCATAGCTCGAGGCGCAGTGAAGAATAAAAAGAAAGGGTCACTGTCAGTCTCATCATGATTTACATCTAGCCATGGTGAAGACCAGAACACACAGTAGACAAGGCAGGGGGCCCAAACTGACCTTCATCGTCAGAGCACTGCTAAGGTTCAACACAGGTTGTGTGGGACGCTGGGCTGCATTACTACCCATAATGAACTGTGACCACAGTCGTTGGGTAGATGGATAGCTTCTGGTTTCTCTGCCCCCTATCACCTCCCACCAAACACTTCACTTTCTCCCTCTTCTATTCCACTCCGACCCTCCCATTCATCGTTCCACTGCCAAACGGATGTCTAATGACAATGGAGGGCCCTTGGACGAGTTGGAGAATAGATTATTGACTGGGACCAGAGATTTACGCTGGAGCCACAGGGCCAGGCGGGCCCCAGTAGAGATAAATGGGACATGTAATTGAGTTTGGTCACTCAGTTGTGTTGGAGTGGCTGAGGCCGGTGTCGTACCCACAGTGCTGCTCGGCGGATGGTGGTACTTGCGGGGGCTTGAAAAGGCGTGGAGGTTTATGAGCCATACAAAGTGGCAGAGGAGGGTCACACAGAGGCCAGTTGTATACTCGAGCTGTAAAGACATCGGGACAATGTGGCAAACGATGGAAAAAGAGGGAGAAGAAAAAAAGTGGCTTATAGATCTTAACAAATCATATTAAGAACAGTGGATTCATTCAGGACTCTGACAGGACTGGAATTCTGACTGTGATGAAATAGCCTACGGTGACATGTTTAAATATTTAAAAAGGCAAGTTTGTGTGCATTCCAAAAAATCACAGAGCAGCACACATTTTGTTTCCTTTTGACTTTTTTCAACACCAAGGGGATTCAAGCTAATCCCACAATAATTCAAACCTAAGTTTAACAGAGAAAGAAAGATGAAAATAGGATTAATGCCTCTTCAAAAAATTGCTTCAGTTTGACATTAGCAAATAGCTGAGTAAGACCAGTGTGGTTTAAACACCGTTTACTGCTGCAGCTTTGAAAGAAGAATATTGCTGAGATTTGTGTTTGATTAATCCTTTGATAATTACTTGTGCATCATCTGTGAAAGAGTAATGTGTGTGTGCAACAGATACAAAACAAAAAGCAGTTTGGCCGAGACCTCTGGCAGTCTTAGCTGAATCTGCTGGTCAGAGTTGGCCCCTCTAATGCTCTGTGACATTATCATCCACTCAAACACTGCCAGATAAGTGAAGATAAACTTTGCTTTTACTCTGATGTGGGATTCAGTCTGAACCCAGACGGAAGGTAGAAATGCTCTTTTTACCTGTTACCACAGTAACCAGTGTGTGTGTGTGTGGGTGTGTGTGTGTGTGTGTGTTTGGTGGAAGGAGACTGTCTGGGCAGAGAATTGGTGAAGGATGGAGGATGCTGCTTGTAGCATTACAATAAGCTTAGTCACATCTTTCCCTACCGGTTCTACGTCATGTGTTTGTCTGTGCTTATAAGCACTGATGCATTCACACAATTATTTGACCTCTGTCAAGATACTCAATATACTGTATTCAATGGATACATCAATAGACTCATTTACACGAAGTGTTTTTAAAGCTTAGTGCAGTGATGTGATGCTTATGTTCATATTTGCAATTCATATTATATACGAGTCTTTTATGCCATTAGATGAATGTTTGTGTCGCATGTGAGTCAGAAGTGGGAGAATCCTGTTCAGATGTCAAATTACGCTTTTACCTCTGATTGGCTGCTCAGTATCATAGAAATCTTACTATGTGCTATCAGCAATGATGTAATATGTCTCCTGTGGCTCTGTTAGCTGTGTCTCCTGGCATATGTGTGTGCTAGCATGTGTGTACTACGGATATGAGAGAAAGGATTATCTGCTGGCCTACTGAGACCATATGATTACACCCCCCTTTCTCCCAAATACTCCTAAATTAAATGCAACGCTGTCAAAGTAATGGCACATGTATTGATGCTTTCATAAAAAGTACCCATTGTTTTGTTGTTGTTTTTTTTTTTTACAGACGCTGTTTTGTCTTTGCAGTATGAAATGTTGTAATGATGAATATGGGCTATTGATATTCAATAACATCCACAATAATGATGCACACAGCTTTTGCAAACTGTTGCATTTAGCATAATGGGTGATTGTAAGCTGGCTCTAAACAAAACCATTTGTTTAGGTTCTAATAGCAGCCCAAAGGATGAGCGTTGCAATCACTTTCTTCTTTCCCACAGCACTGTGTTCATAATGTACACTAGGCTGGATGGCGGCCAGGCTCAGACGTGTGAATGAAAGTCACAAGTGTTACTCACCTAGATCCTCAATGGCCACTCTGTCTGCTTGGACAGTTGGCCTGCAGAATGCTGAGGCGTCTATAGAGGCTTTAGAGAAACACCCTGCAATCCCCCAGTGGCTACGCTCAGAGACAAGCACTGCAGACTGTTTTTGTTTTCTTTTTTTTTGTGATTATCTGTATGACTAACACAAAAAAATGGTAGAAACTGGAGTGAAAAGAGAATACACCAAATGCACACACATGGGAAATTTTAGAAAAACATGCTTACCTGCTCAAATCAGCCTGGTTCAGTTTCCACAAATGAACATGTTCAAAAAGTCTAAGTGCTCTGTATTTTCATATACCGATATGGAGCCACAGTGTTGATATTATAGGAAAGCTCATGTACATGTAAAGTGAACAGCTGAATGTGTGGAATTATGTGCTTTGTATAGAAAGTGATGCTTGGGTTAGTTAAACATTTTCTTAAAATCATATCTTAAGATTCCCACAGTTTATTTCACAACCAGCTGTTGTTTGTCTGCGCCTGTCTGAGCATCAAAATCAAAATCACAATGGAATCACTAAAAATGCCTCCCAGCCATGCAGCTCATGTAATGTTTTACCAACTTATTGTTGCTAAAAACACAATCTTGTAGATTTTACACAGCTGTTGTCTTTCCTGTCAGGCACAAATAACATCTCTCACATGCCAATTTAAAGGTCCCGAATGAACAGCCTCTATGAACAAGTGGCTCTGGCTTAAAATGAATGAGCTACCTCTTGTATTAGTTGAAACTGATTCATTCAACATGCGGGAAGTGCAAAATTGTCATATAATTACCTTACAAAGATGATTTGACAGCTTCCTATTTCAACATTTACCTGACAGTGAGCTCTTCAACCTCTGATTTGGTTTCCACCATCTCCTTGGGGGAAAAAAATAGCTCCTCAGCTGCTAATTTTGTCTACTATTTTATGCTGATCACATAGCATACAGCTGGTTTATTAGATCTTCTTCAATGAAAACAGCTAAGTGTTAAAAACAAGGTTAATAAGTTCACTTACATTTAACCAAAATAGCAAAGTTGTATAAACTACACAATGAGCTGAATGATGCTGAAATACTCAGGGAAACTGTGGAGACAGCAGGGCAATATGTAGATATTACATCAATATTGTGTTATAGGACAAGGAATCGTCTTATATTTTCAGCATCGTCGTGAAGTGAAATGGCCTGAGAGTTATCCTCTTTTCTTGCTTTAAAGGCAGCACAACAGTGAAGTGATGCAACTTTCAGAAAACACCAGATTGCTCTAGCTGGTCTAATGTTTGCTTTCACCCACTTAGTCATTATCTCTACATGACTGATGATTATTTATTAAAAATTGCATTGTGTTTTTATTTTGTGAAAGCACCATCCGTCATCCCAGCAATACTGCCTCCACCCTTGGTGTCGTAGAATCTCTTAAATGAAGTTTTTCATGTGTTTGTTCGTTTACAACTGGGCCTTAAATCACAAGTTGCTGGTTGTGTGCTAGTAAGAAGGATCACTGTGATTTTTTTCCAACAGAGGTTCTATTAAGTCCAACGTGTTTGTATTTGTGTGTGTGTGTGTGTTTGCACATCCCTTAATGTACTGTAAATGTTAGACAAATATTGCTTTGTGTCTGCATGAGCGTGGCCTCACAGTCAGCAACAGTGCTCTCGTTTGCACTGCATGCTTTTCTGTTAGTCCGTGGCTGGATCTTGTGGGTGTGTGTGTGTGTGTGTGTGTGTGTGTGTGTGTGTGTGTGTGTGTGTATCCCTTCAATCTGGTGATTTCTAGTCAAATGTCAGTGGTGGTGCTGAAGCTCTCTTTTTTGTCTTTTCTTCACTGCTCACTTTGCTTGGCAGTTGCAGCCCAATAGATATTCTTAGATACTTTGTTTAGTCTCCATCTGCTGTGGGTTGACTTTTCAAGACAGTTCAGTTCTGTGTATCACGCAAGACACATCTACCACTGAGCGGTCCAGTGCTGTGAGAGACGATCAGTTTTAGACTAGTAGAGAGGGCCAATAAGCTGTCAGCTGAATGGAGTGGATACCGTGCAGTTAAAGTCCTTCATTTTAATGTAATGTAATTGGTTTGTACAAAAAGTGAGTTTGGGGAAGTCGTAATGGGATAGATGTTAAATTAAACAAAGCAGTAAAATTGACAGTGGATTGGCCTTTTGAGTTTTAGAAATGTAGACCCCACAGTTTCCTGGCTCACATCACTGACATCCTAAAGCACTGCCACGGTCAAGTATGCTAGTGGATGAAAAATGAATGGATAAGATACTGAAAGAGGTGTAAAAGTGGAAACCTTGCAGAGGTTCTGGAGTAGAGGTTTTCAGAAAATGAAGTGTTTGCATGTGTGTGTGTGTGTGTGTGTGTGTATGTGCGTGTTGTCTAAATACATTCTGATATTTCCTGTAACACCTTTTGATTTTGCCCTATTTCATTCAACCTACATCCAGTGGCAGTGGTTAACAGCTTAACAGCTCCAGATTTACTTACAATTCACACCACCATAGCTGCTCCATCCAGGGACCCTTGTGTGCACTTTATGTTATTTATGAGCTGTGATTCGATGTGAGTAGCAGCTCTCAGGATGCGTATAAGTTTGCCAACCTCCCTGCTCATTAAGTCCAATAAGACAATAAGCCTGATTTATTCATCCATCACAATCCTCGCACCTTTCAAGCACAAGCCTTTCTTTCCCCTCCGCAGCCAATTTGCAATGTCCTTTTGAACATTTTAACTTTGATAAACTCCTAATGGAAATGATGCTGGATTTGTTGGAAAAAGGATAACGGATGTATGCGGTAATGGAGCTGCTCCTTTAAATTAACCTGCGTTCCTACATGCATACAAACATCCATCAGCCTTGGAAAAAAAAGCCCGTGGAAGTTGCTGAGATTGCAAGTAGTAACCCCTTTTTACAGAGGACGTTTGTTTAATAATATTGACCAGTTTCAGACTCGGCTGACTTTTAATAAACTGCGAAGCAGGATTATTGAAATTCAAGTCAATACAGGGAAATATGTAATTAAACAAGATGAGGTTTTTATTTGTGAATTGAATTGCAGTGTGCACAGAGATTTAAGAGGGGAAGGGAGAGCCAATAAGCACAGGCAGAGACGTGGCTCCGTTAGATGGAAAACCTCGCAGTGGTTTTCTCTCCCTGACTTAATACTGTGGATGAATGAATACTGCTGGCGTGAATAAGACTGGTGCTAATAAGGCATCTTTGTCTTTACTTTAAGATTATTAAAAAATGTATTTAATTGTTCACTTTGATTTGTTTAGAGTGTTTGTAATCAACAGGCTAGAAATGCTGCCCATTGTTTTGTGTTAAAATGATAATATCAGATCAGATCATGTCAGATGGCTTCAGTCTATGTACACTTATGTGAGATTATGTCGATAATACTCTACTGGCATTGATCAAACCCTGTATTCATGAAATCTTTCATAACCTCCTTCTCTTTAAAGCCAGAGTCATCACAACCCCTTAAAAAATTCATTAAGAAATTATATTAGTCTATTTTTTGGTCTCATAATTTAAGATTCTCGCATAATCTTGTAAACTTTAGGGGCAGTGGTCATACCTTATAGTATAGAGATTTCTTTGATAAAATGTAAATGCTCATAAGCCCTGAATATGAAAATAAAATAGTCACACAGTAATCCCCCAAAGATGTTCTCTGGTGTGAATCAAAAAGAAGTGAAACCCGTCAGCATGTCATCTCAGGATGCTGAGCTAGATTATTTCACTCTCTTCTCCACGGCATCCTCACTTTCCACAAAGGCTGGAAATCGGGGCAGAGTAACATAATGTGCTCCTCCGTTTTCCCCTCCATAGCACAGTCTCTTTTATCCTCTTATCTAGCAGACGGGACCTCATTTGGTGGTGTTAGGAGCGCTTTCTCCTTCGGTCTGTAGTCAGAGCGCTTCACCAGGTGGTTTCATACTCCACTGCCTCACCAAGGTGACTAAACTGTTCTCGGATACAGCTCCTCTTGTCGCTGTCTCATTTACTCTTCCAGTACAGCCAGAGCCTTGTTGCTTACTCAACTTAATAAGCAGCTCTTATTTCTCATTCTTAGCTGTGAGCTGCTATCTGGTTCCTGCCACACGCCCTCAGGGTACATGTACATGTTCAACACATGCGTGGAGCCAGTCACATGGAATCAAGTCGCAAAGCTGTGTGGCGGGAAAGTAATGGGCCAGTCAGCAGTGAATAAAAAATGTACTGTGCGAGCACCTTAACAGCTGCTTTGATTTATTAAAATGGTGATGGCACAGTTGTATTTCTTGTAATGTCTCGAGGGAGACACATGAAAGCATGCTGTGATGGAGACCAACTGTTTAGGATCTTGTTTCGTTTTGATACGAGGAGAGAGAGATGCAACACAGCTGGGAAAATGATGCCAATAGGAACATGTTGTCAGGACTAAGAAGGGTCTGACTGATGTCTCACTTGGCCTGTCCAGGCAGTGTGTACATCAGTTTCACGATCACAGTTTGGCCTTGTGTCCACATAGTCTTGCAGACAACTCAAGTGTAAATGGCCAGTAAAGATGAAAATGACATAATGGATTCGTAGTCCACTTATTGACCATTACCTTGGCCACAGGTTACAGAGAATAAACATAGAGAGAATAATTCACAAAACCTGGATTGAGACTAATGATAACAACATCAGTCGTTCATAATTTGCATCTCCTACCTGCCACATCTCAAGTCTGATTTTCAGAAAAAAACTGACTAACGGTACTGCAGTGCAAATACAGGCATTGCAGCTGAGTGTAGCTCACCCTTTTATGCATCTGATTGTAATTACCTATGAGGTAATGTACTGAGTGGCCAAATACTTACCTAGTCATGGCTGCTGGTGAGTCATTTTTTCAGTTTTGGATGGATAAAGACTGTGGTTTAATGCCAGTTTAGACAACTTATAGTTGTAAGTTTAGACAACTTATAGTTGTCTATATATATATGTTTTAAGTCAAAAGAAACTGTGGACCTTTTTTCAATGTTTATTACCATTTTTAAAATTAAATTAAATTATTCAAAGTTTCAACAAGCTGCCTTTAGATTAGGTTTTGAACACCACCATGGACTGTTTTCCATTCATGGCACCACTCCTTTTAGATGCCCTGACATTAATAATTACAATTATAATAATTACATCAAAATGATAGCAACATGCTGCATTTACTGACAATCACTGCTGCCTTAATCACTGAAAAGTCTGGTTGTAGAACCCTTTATTACCAATTCTCCAGCATGTGGCTATTAGTGCTGATGTTTGTGAACTTTACTCTTTTTGCAGGGAGGCTCATGTAGACAGGGTCCAATTTTGCATGAAAGCAGTGCTATTCTTGTGTGAATTGTCCCAGAGTTTTACTTACCCTGTTATTATGTTAATTTGATACAGGTGGATCTTTTTTCTGAGGGCAATGAAAGATTTGACAACATACAAGTCATCTCAACCATCGACCAAATGCAGAGATTCTTAGAGGTGTATTCTGCCTCCATTTGGAAAATGTTTAAAAGTTTGTATATTGAGAAAGACACCACATGTAACTATGGAAAAAAAAAAAAAGAGGAAAATGATCCAAGCAGACCACCCTCTGTCAAATAATACCTCCTGCCAATATGGGCCTGTGCCCCATCTCCTCCTCAGAGTGCTTGGAGGCTTCCTGGTGGGACATTACTCACTGCAAATCTGGGATCACGTTATAATGATTTTAACAGATCCCAGCTGAGCAGAGAGTGAAGTAGGTGTATCACTGTGGACAGGATCTGGCACTGACTCTCTGTCTGCCTTTCTGTCCAGCTCCCTCGGGAAACAGAAGAGTGCATTTTCTGCCCAAATACTCCAACTAAAGAGGCTAAAGCCGACATGAATCTCTGTGTCTGTCACAATGGCAAGCTGCTCTGCTGTGTTGCCAACTGCGAGCCGATGGCATCTCTCAGGCACATCCTCTTGTGGTAATGCTCTCTCGTCATATCCATCTGGGAGTCACATCGTCATTAGTTGAAGCTGTTCCAGGGTCTTTTCGCTCTGCAAGCAGCAAAAGGGAATCAATAATGCTTCATTCTCACATTATTGTTTGCTTGGTAAACTGTATGGGGCAAATTTGCTTTGTGCATCTGTCCCAGTGTGTGTACAATCGTGTGGGAGGCTTGAAAGTAAGCATTCAGGTAAAGAATCAAGGTCAAGAACTGATAGATTTCTTTTGCTTTTCAACACTTAGTGGCTACTGTAGTGAGTCTTGATTTCTAAATTTAGATGAAATCTTAGATCCTTTAGGGTTTTTACGTCGCTCATATCAACAGCATTGCCAGTCTGTCACTTGTCCCAGCTGCAAGTTTCTGCATGTTTATGTTCTATATTATTTTGTATTCATTCATATCATCTCGATCCTGTCAGGAACTCACAGACATACAGACACAATAATGCAGCAGCAACACGCAGGAATCGGCAGTCTCAGGGTCTTTAATGTGGTCCAATTTCGTTACAAGGTAAGCAACGGCTCAGGGTGAAAATACCAAATCTCCAGACAAACTCGAGAAACTAGGAACAATGGTCATACACGATGAAACTATCAGACAATAATCGCTCGAACGCTGCTCATGAGGAAGACCAGACGAACTGGGGAACAGAGGGAAGGGAAGCACGGCTTAAATACACATGAGGGCGGGGAGACAACAAGACACAGGGTAATCACTAAAGGCAGGAAAGGAACAAAGGGAGGAAGTAAACGTAGAGACAATTCAAGGGGAGTTGAGACTATCAAAATAAAAGAGGAAGTGAACGAGACATACAACAACGTAAAAACTCAAACCCTGACAGACCGTCTCAAAGAGAGAAACATACTTCTTACGAGGATTTTTAAAGTTCAGCATGATGTTTTTGGCAGGGCCTCTCTCTTCTTCAAGGGTTGGTTAAATAGTTTAATAAGGTTAATATTAGAATTAACACAAAGAGCTCTGCAGCCATGTGCTCACCGTCTTCAAGAGTGATAGTGAACAGACTTGAGCGAGTTGCATTCTGTGAGAGTTGCCAGTGTTCTCCACTTTTGTGTCCGTTGTGGACAAATATGAAGAAAACAAAGTGGAAGACCTTTCCTGAAGTTGGCAAAAGCAGAGAAACTGCATTTAATGTCTCTTTGACAAAACTTTGACAATGTTGCCATTGTCAGTTTGTTTTTCTATTTTCCCCTTGTTCTTCTTACCTTTAAAAATACATTGCCTTCATGGTTGCTGGTGCCTCATAGAAAGGTTGGAAAAGGAAGTTACTGGCCTGAATGTGAAAAACCTATGACTCAGTCGTCAACAAGAGGCTTTAGAGGCTTGGACCAGGTCCATGTGCCAGCTGCAATTCTAACAGTGCTGGAAGTTTGTGGGTACACACTCAAGTTTACAAGTCCAGTTCAAGGATTTTGGAAAGGGTCTTAGATGAGGTAAGGCTTTATGTTGGGCTCCAGGTTTCATAACAGTCTTATAGAATCCCTTGTCTTTGAAGGTTCTCACCGGTATAGCAATTCAGATGTGTTTGTTTATGCTGCACATATGTGTGTGTGTGTGTGTGTGTGACTGTGTGAGACAATCCTACAGGGAAGACGAGAATAACCTGAATCACTTTTTGATGTTGCTGTGAATCAAGATGCAATCGCTCTCTGTCTTATTCAAAGCTTCCTTCTTCTTTCTTCTTCTCTGTCTCTGAACACTCAATGCATGTGGTTTGTAATCTGTCTCAGGGGAAACCACAGGAGTTTACTCAAACTCCATCTGTTTAGCCAGTGAGTAAACCCAATGGATGAGATCCTCTGGTGTGTCATGCTTACTGAGCTAAGCGGAGAAATGCAGCAGAGTTGTAGGGTGAGTTAGAGTGCGCATATGTCTGTGTAATTATTGTAAAGATGATGAAGGTTTTGCACACACTCTCTCAACTTGTCATTCAAACTTAGCAAAACTTTATGTTTAAGATACCGCTTTTAAAACAACTCCTTGATATGTTGGTTTGAATGAAAATGTCAAAAAGGGCCCATATTTCATCTTGTTTTGCACACACTCTCTCAACTTGTCATTCAAACTTAGCAAAACTTTATGTTTAAGATACCGCTTTTAAAACAACTCCTTGATATGTTGGTTTGAATGAAAATGTCAAAAAGGGCCCATATTTCATCTTTTGTCAGTTTTGATGAGACTTTTCTGTCAGTTAAATTCTCTGCAGGTCCTCTATTTATTGACTACAAGGTGCATCATTCCACTCATGATTAGAAAATGCCAGAATTAGGAAAATCCTTTAGATACGGCTCAGCCTCAGATTCCCTCATATTAATGGCTTCGATTGAATGACTTAAAGGTCAGATGTGTAGGATTTAGTGGTATCGTCGTGAAGTTGCAAATTGCACCCGACTGAATATCTCTCCACTTTCTCTTCCCTTCCGGGCGTAAAGGGGAACGTAAATTGGCTACAAACCTTGCAAAAATGCCACAGACCCTTTCTTGAACCCATGTTTGGTTTGTCCATTCTGGGCTACTGTAGAAACATGGTGGTGCAACATGGCAGGCTCCGTGGAAGGAGACCTCCCTCCCTCTGTAGATATAAAAGGTTCATTCTGAGGTTCTGAAAAAAGATTTTCAGTTTCAGGTGACTGTACACTGTTGTCTGTAACTATTTTTGTCTATTTCTGCAACGTTTTACAAGCTGTCCTTAAATACTGTACATACAAAATGGACCTATAATATCAACACAGGGCATCATGGGAACTTGCCATGGAGAAATTACTCCTAACATCACAGTGTTTTTGTTTTATTTTCATGGGTGATGTCAGTTTAAGCTCTGCAGTTCTATATTGTTGCACTGGCAGATGATTCTATGCAGTTTGTTCATACAGGGTTTCATGAGGCAGTGAGGCAGAGTTTTCTCAGTCTGTCCCATGCATTCAGATCATGAGTTTGTTGTCTATGATAACAGTATAAATTGAAATTAAAGTTTGGCGGTTTCGAAATTACACGATTCTCCACTTACATCTGTTTTTTTGGGCTGCTGCAGAACATTGAACACCTAAATTGTGCATAAATTGACTTCAAGCTTTTCTATTGCTCATTCATATTCATTTTTTAAAGATTGTCATGTAACTATGGAAACAACTAAAATTGACTCAGTGGTGCAGAAAGTTTCAGCAACTTTCTTTTCATTCCATACATACAGTCTTGAACAAGAGAGCTCCTGTTTTTTGCAGCTTCAGTAATTCAGCCAGGACTCTGTAGCAGACCTTATCCATGCTGTGGCAAATTTTGTGCTACAAAACACAGAACATACAGGTTCAGAAGTTTAATCACATCAAAACTCATTGTCATACCTTTTCTACTGACTGCAGTTTTTTTGGATTACGCCTACATTTTGTAAAATATTGTGCAACAGAATCTCCTAATGAAGCAGAGAAGTCTGTCACTCAGTGCGTTGGACTTTGTGTCGGAATATTGGAGCAGATGATGCTGCAGATGGCAGAGTAAGGGGAAAGTTGGTGTGGCTTTTGGAGGGAGGTTCGGGAATCTGTTAACAGGCTGGTTTTCTCCAAGACCCACCAGGCTTTGGCCACAGCACCAACGCTGCCTGCGACCCTCGTCCCCAGAGACCAGCACGGAGAGACCGATGCCATCTCTGTGTTGTGAGCCGTTTCTTGACCTCCAGTCAGCAATGGAGCTTTGTGCACATGAGTGTTTGAGTGTGTGTGTGTGTCTGAGGTAGTTTGGTAAGGCGGTTATATTAATAGCACAGTGCTCTTTGATAAGCCATTTGACTCATGCACATACAGACAGTATATGCACTTACACACTCATAAATATCCTCCTACCTCAGAAACCTGCACTCAAGTTACCTATATATTACCAATAGAGCCACAGACATTCACACACTGAGACGCACACACACACACGCACACACCTCTAGTCCCTCTCTGTGACTTTTTGTTTTTATTGTTCACTCATGTTTTCTCCTCAGCCTTCACAGTAATCAAAGCCTATATTGCTTCAGCTCCATTGTCTTGGGCAAAGTGATTTGTCACGATTTGTGTGGACACAGGAATTCTCCTCTCTCTGTGGATGTGCTGTCTAGACAGTACGTTCTGCTGCGGGAACGTTCCTACAGCTGAGGCTGCCTCTATTTTTGCAGCCACTCTTTTTTTTTTTTTTCAGTTTATGAAAACGGCAGATACTGTACACCCAGGGGGGAACTGGAGAGGCTGTGCAGACTCCATATTGTAAAGAGTGAGCTCTGTATATTTAGAGATAATTTATATCAACTAGCGCCTCATCATGTTTTCGTGCAGGAAACCAGTTGTTTCTTCTCTAAACATTATTCAAACAGACTGTGCACAAGGCAAAGTTATAGTTAAGCTGAAATCTAATAAAAACACAGTTGAAATTCTTTATGGTTTGTTTTATATATTTTGTTCCTGTGAAGCAAGAAAATATAAAAAAACATCATTTCTAACTACAAGAAATCACTGCTGAAGTGACCATTTTGGTCACTTTGGTAATGCTTAATCAATGTTGTCTCAATTATACTGTGATTAATGACACAAATTTGAAAGACAGGCATCATGAACATGGAAGTAATTCAGTTCCTGCATTAATTAATGTGCTGTAATCACATTCATAAGATGTTGCAATTTTTTGCCTGTTTGTATGAACACTTACATAAAGTGTTACATTTTTTCACTAAAACCTTCTTCATATTAACTGAAAAAGAGCTTGAGGGACCTCGCTTCTTTTCATCGTCGACATTCAATCACCCACTTGTCACGGGTTTGCAGATATTCAGTTTCACCAACACAAGTGCAAAAAAAAAGTCCACTATTCAGTCTTTTTATATCTGATCAAGGCAAAATGTAGAAGATTTCCATTTAAAGACAAAGAAAATGTTTGAAAGTCTGAGCAGAGGAGAGTTTGGTTTGTGATCGGTTTACTTTACCTAAAAAATCCTCTACAAGTTCTTCTGGAAGTTGCATCCAAAACCACAAGTAAGCATGAAAAGTCTCAAGCTGTAATTAAAATGAACAGTGAGTGAAACTTTACATCCCACTGAGACGTGACAGGACCTTCTTGACACAACTACGTTTCTCTGTCTGACTGTTTCTGCTCATTGATTGACTCTGTGAGACTCCGGTGACTCTGAGCCACCGCAGGTCGGATCTGATATGATCTGATGCCTCTGTCTTTCCTTATTAATCCCTCACATCAAGTCTCTGTTGGGGCTCAGTGATGTGTGATTGCATGGATTCTCGTACGTATATGCACTTGTGAATGTGCGTGTGTGTGTGTGTCTGTATATAGATGCCGGAGAGTTTGATACCCAGCTGCAAAGGAATCGATAACCTTCTCTGCATGACAGCACAGAACAATAGAGGTTAAGTGAATTAACACAGTGCTTTGTTTCTGCCACTTGAACCGCTGCGGGATTGTTTTTATAAAATTAACCAATTCATGGACATTTCTTTGCGATTATGTTTTTTTATCTGGACTCGAATAAATGCTTTGATTTTTCTCAGTTGTTATGGTGATGTACATAGAAAGGCAGCAGTTTCTGGGGTTTCATTTGTCAGCATGTGTTCTGATCATGAATGGATTTTAACTTACCCAATCAGTTCAACTATACTTTAAGTTTTTATGAGCACTTTTAACCTGCTTCACTTTTTATAATTATATGAGTGGTTTTTTTTAAGCTAACAAAAGGATAAAACCATAAAAAACTGCAGGTTTAGAGAGGTTTAAAATCGGAATTGAGACCAAAAAGTTTAAATTCACCCTTCATCATTATTCATTTACTAATTCGATCTTTTCTTTTACTGCAATGCCTTCAACAGACAGATTTCGTGCCTGTTTCCTCGTATAAGCAGCAAACCCTGGGAGTCCCTTATGTACTAGATGATGGTTTATGACGACCGTTGAACCATAAAGAAGATCTAGACCGCAGCAGAAGCTCTGGAGAGTGTCGCCTGCACATTTTATTTCCACTTGTGCTTTCAGAGCATATGCTTTCTGACATGATCTACACTAACAATAATAAGAGAGTTAGACAAATGGAGACTGATTGGATTTTCTATCTGTCTCATGGGGATTTAAGCAGCAGTTCACAGACTCTTGGAAAAGAATATGCTAATTTACAAAGGACCCCCTTGTTACAATTGTCACAACACACTAACAGCCTTACAAACGTACGTCTTTATTCTTGTTTAACCTTTGCTGTGTTCTCTGTGGAGTGGAGACTTAACTGCTGCTGCTTTGTGATTGATGGTTGATGGGGCCTCACTTCCAAATGCCACACCTTTCCCCGGACACAATGGATAGCTAACCTTTCTGCCGGAGTTCCTCTTTTTAATGATCGTGGATTATTGACACTCATTAGGGAAACCTGCTAATGAGTAACCGTGTCAGTTTTCTTCATATTGGAGAGGAGGGAGAGTGGGAGCTGTGGGTAGTGTTTAAAACTCTCTTGGTCCGTTATCACCGATCTGCTACCAATCAATAAAAATTTACATCTAGATCAATGACTCTGCCCTTTCTACAGCTCAATTTAAGTTGAGTCGGCCTGTTTGATGGAACTGGAGGATTTTGCCTGAATCCTGTTCTTCCGGTACTGGAGTTGAATAGAACAATGTAATTTTACAACAGCAACATATGCATAAGACGTGTGTGTATGTACATGCATCCTCATGCGTGCATGCGTGCATGATCATCACACCTTATGGCTCCTTGTATTTGTGCCCATGTTTCTGTGTAAATGTGTTACAAAACACAATAAACAGCCCGGGAGTCAAGGACATTGCATCTGCAACCATATCTTGGGGTTGTTTAGCAAACCTCACAGGGGGGGTTTGGTGTAATCCTTTGTAATGATAGAGTCCTGCAGGGACTAAGGGGGCCGCAGTAGGTGGACTGGTGACAAACCCCTCTCCGCTTTACCTCCAGCCCTTCAGCCTTTCCGTTCCCCCGAGAGCGGGGCCTGCTTGTCGCTCGTTCACTGGCTGTTTGGAACATAAAACTGGGGATTTCATTCCTACCTGCTCTGCTTTGGGAGCCTTAGCTTGACCTTGCCAAGCCATATCCCATGTGCTTGGCGGCCATGCTGAGTTCTTACATACTGTAAAAATCCAGAGCCAGAAACAAACAGAGCAGAGCGGGGTAGAGTGAATCTTGCCATGAACGGGCTAAAATAAAACTTTTAATGTAGATTTAAAACATCCTTGTGCTTATTTGGTTAGACACTGTGAATATTTAATCTCTGTTAGGGAAAAAAAAAATGCAAAAGTTGCTTTTCTCAGCAACTTTTGTTGTAATGTCCTTGAGTAAAGCAACAAACCCCTGTCTAGTGGGGCTTCAGAGTCGCCACCTGTGTAAATATGGTTGTATTGGACAGCTCCCTTTAGGCCAGAAGTAAAAGAACACTGGCTGTGCATGTATTACTGATTTTTTTTTTTTAACTGCATAAATTTGTAGCCCAGCACAGCTTTGTTTAGTCTCATGAGGTGAGATGTGTACACAGACAATATGTCAACACATTTTGGAAAATTTGCCTCAGCACAGGTGAGAAAGTAAAGACTGAAATGTGCAAAGTAATCCCACACCCTGTGATTGTAGAGCAGGGATTTGGTGCACAATGACACTCCTCAAAATAGCCCTTTCAACAACAATCGAATGGATACTTAGGGAGTAACTAGGCAGCACTGTCATAAAGAAAAACACCATAAAACAGCCCAAGCATTGAAATGTTTTGTCATCATACCATCATAAGCTTTAAAGCAATAACACTGTTTTAATAATAAACTTGCTAAGTTACAATATTTTTTTAGTGTGCATAAACAGCATTGGGCATTTTATAAATTTGAGAAATATACACATCTAAGCACTAGACCTGGTGGGATTATTATTATTGAAAAAAGGCTGGACAAATACCTATTTACACTGTGGCCCTGATGTTTCTTTTGTTGAGACTTTGCACCTTTTGGGCTGCATCTTCACATCACTGATTTTGTTTTACAGAAAAAAACAAAGCAGTTTTTCACCTCACATTAAACAAGCTTCTTTTGACGTGATAATTCTAGTGTGTTTGCATCACACAATGCTTTGTACATCAGCTGCATGCTAGTAAGCAACAATAGGGACACACCGTCTGTCTGGGTGTGTGTGTGGGTGTGTACTCAGGTCAACAGCCACTGAATGAAGTCTGCACTTAGCAGAGACTTCAGGTCTTTGGGTTTAGAGTAATTGAGTGCCTTTCTCACCATTTAAAAATCAACGAAGACAGAGGAAGTAATTACAAACACCTGACAGTGGAGTGTGGCGCTCCACAGCTTGCTGTTAAGGGCAGGTTGAGAGATGAGGGTGTAGATAGCTACATTTATTTAACACAAAATGTTAAGAAATACACTTTGAGCTTTCCCTCTGTTTGGTAAATGGCCTTGCACTCTGCCATATTTTTTGTCCCCCGAATGGTTCGACTCTGCAGCTGTTACAAACAGGTACAGGAAAAGTTCTCACTTGTGCTGAACATATAAACTCATGTTGTGGCTTTGCATTGAGTTTGTATGCAATCATGCTGTTTAAAAATATTGTCTAGTTTTATGGGTAAACCCATTTATAGATTTAACTTGGTTCTAATATGAGGCTTGACTTTCTTTCACTGCAGAACAGAAAACACTAACGGCACATCATTTCCTGCTCTCCAACTCTCTTTTTTATGTCCTGTAGATCCTTTGATCATGTTTTTAATTTATGACCAAGTTGGGATTCATCATTACATACACATGGAAAAAAAATAAAGGTCCCTGAAACATGTAACTTAACTTTTTCTTTGCTTTTAACAATGTTTTTTATTTTGTGCAGATATTGTGTAGCTAATCCCGGACTTACTCATAAGTGACCCAGTATATTAGAAGTTGGACAAATCAAGAGCATCTCCAACTCAACAGACATACATAGACTATTGTCGGCATGGAAACCAAGGGATCAATATATTTACTATAGGAATCAATTGTGTTTTGAGAAAAATGAATGATATCATCAGTTTGCCCAGGTGTGGTCATCCTGAAGAAACAAGACAAGAGTCAATTCCTCCTGAAGAAATGACAGCCGCTACACTAATTAGTCAATATGTGCACTGTGACTTTCTTCCCATACAAAATAAGGAGACTTGTTGAACGTGTAAAATCAGCCAAATGTGCAGCAAAAGAAGTGGAACACATTAACATGAAAGAGGATTCTTCTA
>JAQNCA010000005.1:14395383-14415769 GCA_029783725.1 Acanthurus tractus
CAACAACAACAACAACAACAACAACAACAACAATCATCATCATCATCATCAGTCCAAAAATTCAGAATCCTATAAAACATGGAGTAACACAATTCTAAACATGTGAAATAGACATTTTTTTGGCCTCTTTTTGTTTATCTTTACTTTTTTAGTATTTCCTCTTTGTGTAAGCAGATGCCTAGAGATAACTACAGATTGTAGATGAAAAAAAATAAAATATAGGATAAATAAGGATATTTTGTAACATTTTTTAAGGGTCAGTCTGTGTGTTTTTCATAAGAACCTCAGTACATCATTGTTAAAGAAATAGCACTGGCTGTACAAAACATGAATCATCTGAAAAAATGATTTTAATAGGCTGTTTGTTTTCAGAAGAGGAATGTGCTGTTCCTCTCCAAGTGGACCCTTGTTGTCTACACTGGGCTGTGGAGAAGGATGTGGAAACTTCTTATAGTTCAAACAGTGTGGTGGTAAATAGTAATTGGTTGATTGCTATGAAGCTCTATTGGCAAGTCGGTGAAGTTGTTTTTTGTGTGTTTCTGGTCCGACAAAGGAAGCAGATTAAATCTGCTGTTTCAAATGTATTCTGAAATGGTTTGCATCAGTCAGTCACAAAAAATCTTCAAAGTTTTACATGAGAATGTATTAAAAGTAGCAGTTTGTGTGCATTAATGGACACATTTAACACTTTGCACATGCCAAGCTAGTTGACCTTCAGAACAGCATTAGCCAAAACCAGTTTCACAGAGCCAAGCACATTTTAATAAACATGTGTTCTGGTTGATTAAACATAAAGCAGTGGCACGGATGCTTCTATAAAGACTGGGTGTGGAACCAAGGAGGCAGCTGCATTGTTACAGGGTTGAAAAAGTTGGTGCTAATCTGAAATTTCTTAAAAGGATTCGATTTAACAAGGCAGATAGCATAATTATAAAAAAGACAGCATGTACACAAAGTTTAAGTCTGCAATATTCCCTCACACACTGCCTAATATGGCAGAAAACAATAACACTGTCCTCATTTAGGACTCCCAGTGAAAAATGTCTGTATATTTGCGCTAATGTGAATTTACAGACACATTTTGCACCACTGTCAGTCAGACTGCCTCATTAATGTGCATCAGCCATACATGTTCCTCTGCGCACGTGCACACAACAGCAGAGGTGAAACCAGCACATTTGTGTGTTTGAGGTGTGTTTCTGAACGTCCATCACTTAGTCGATAAAACATGTGTATATGAGTGTGCCACTCGGGTCTCTGCATGTGTGTGTGAGTGTGTATCTCATTGTTAAGTCCAGTGGTGAAGCCGGACTCATTAAGACGGATGAGGAGCGCCTAATGTCATGGCTGGGTTAGCAGCCCATTGCCAAGCCAAGAAGAGAGCCGCCCTGCCACCGAGCTCTCGGCTCTGCAACGCACCACGTAATTATGTGGTTAAACGTCAAATGAACAGGGTAATTTATTCACCTGGGTTATTTATGAGAGGAGGTTGTGGGGTGGAGGGAAGGGGTGGGGAGTCGGGGGTGGGCTGAGGTGGGGGGGCAATAGAAATGTTTCTCACCTGCCCTTTTCAAAAGGTGAGACAAACTGCTCAGGTTCACCTTGTTAATAAGAACGGCACAGGAGACGAGAGGAGCTGCTGTGTTTGTCTAGAGTTTAGCAGAGTCATTCCACCTAAACATGAGATGACAGCTGTCAATTATTTGAAACATGCTCTGTATTAGCATCTCACTTAAGGTAGCAAAACAGATTTGTCTTTTTAAAGTCCTGGAAAAATTAGAATTCCATATTCCAATTCCATAGATCAAATAAAAACATTTTTGTTTTTAAAAAAAAGGTACTAACATACTGGCTTTAATATTTTCAGTTTTTCAATATCTAAAACAACTCAGCCATTTATTCTTTACATATGCAGCGCCACACACTGACACAGTTTTATACCTAAGACTCCCTAACTTGGTCAAAAGTCGATAGTGCAGTAAAACTGACCAAGTGTATACATGTATATATACTGTATATATATGTGTGTGAGTGAATGTTGACCTTTCGGATCCCATTGCACAGACAGCGACCCCATCCATAATAGAAGCTCCCCAACATACGTGGAACACATCTAAAACAGATATTTCATTTTCAAAATTGAATACAGCATTTGATTGTTTAACTTTTATATGGGAGCATATTACACCTGTAGGATATTAAAATTATATTGATGTCAAATGAATCACTTTTTTTTTCACTGTTAATGTTTTCAAGCAGCAACAGCATTATTTTATTAAATGCATATAGAAATCCATTTATTGTGTTTCAAAGAATCCAGCAAGAAATGTTGAAGGATTTATAAACACTTTGTACCTGGATGTGCACCTGACCAAAGTTAGAAGATAAGAAAGTGAAAAAAAAAACCCAAACCAAGTAGAAGGCTTTGGGCAATCGCTTTTCTATAACTTAAATCCTTTTGTAATGCCTCAGCTTGGCTAATAAGCTTCCCACAGTGCACAGAGGATTGACTGAAACAGAAACTCACAGCTTCAATGATTCAAGGAGACTTTCTTTTACAAAGTGGGCCAACAATGTGCAGTGAATTCCTTATGAGCTGGGAAGAGGAGGAGGAAAGAGGAGGAGGAGGAGGAGGAGGATGGGGGGGTGGGGGTCTTCCTGTGGGGAGAGGAAGTGAGTGCAGAATACTGATAGCAGCACCCAGAACCTACTCATTAGGAAACACCATATGGTAATGCCACACAGATGCCTGTAAGCCAGTGGGCTGAAGCCTGAAACTCTGTGCACATTTTCTTAACTTTGGAACCACAATGGTGAGGTGTCTCCAAAAAAATGAGAAGGTTCAGATTTTTTTTTTTTTGAAGTTTGAAGTTTTTTTTTGAAGGCTTTTTCTGCTTCGCTGGTCAGTTGAATTACACATGACTGGCTGGAGACAGCGAGATGGATGAAGAGGGAGGCCTGTTAGCCGAATGAGTTGCTACACTAAGATCACCACATCCTTGATCAAGTCCTTGGGCCCCATAGTACACTTTCCCTGCCATGTGCCAGTGGCACATTGGGTTGGGAAAGTTTAAAATGTATTCAGATGAGTTTTCAGGTCAACCTTTGCCACCTTGTTCCAGGAGCAGCAGAGGAATAGAGGAATAGAATACATGAGGTAATTAGTGGTTGACGGACAAAGAAAGGCGATTCAGCCGTGAGGAGACAGAACTGTTTGCTCAGGGTTCGTGTTTTAAATGATTATTATTTAATCCTTGTTTTTCTGATCAAAAAATTTTGTTTTGAGTTTGGGCCTCTGTTTAAACCAGGTTTTGGCTGGTCTAAACTCCTGTCACATTTGACCCCAGTCCGCCGGTTGTAACACGCAAGGACACGCCTCCATTCCGCCTTCATTCTCAGACCTCCCACCCCTCAGCACACAGACCAAAGTGGGTGTGCTATCTTACACTTGTGGCAAAAATTACATTTGCGCCAGGTGTACGATAGCAAAGACACCTGCGCCACTGGCGCACCATGTTTGCACTGGGTGTATTATAGGGCCCCTTGTCTTTTTGGAGAGATTTTCAGTTACAATACAATGGTTCAATAGTCCTGGACCAGTCCAATCAGGATTTACACTCACATACAGCATCGCTTCCCTACATCCAGTGTAATTTATCCAGTTGCTGAAATTAGATTACTGTCTCTCATATATAAATTCCAGTTTTAGTTTATGATTGAATCATGTGATATGTAGCTTATTTGTTACCATTCATGATTTAATTAGACAGCCAGATAGAGGTTTCCAACAGTGATTCACAGCTGCAGCATTACCTTTACAGAAGGTTACCACAAATTAAAACAAAAACAAACACCTGGTGACAAGGAATTATAGGGAAAAAGTGGAAAATCTAAAATATGTCAGTAGAAAAAAAAATACCGCTGAGGAAAGGAACTAAAATTTAGAGTGTTTACTTTCCCCAGTACAGGATTTTTACCAGTGTTACTTCACTATACCATATTTTTTTGTACAGTTTTCTTGGTTTCTTACTATGTCGTATGCAATTGTAAGTAAGATTCTGTGATTCAGCTTCCGTCTGATCCAGAGAGGGAACGTGGCTCAGTTTGGCTGAGAGGTTGAAAGGGAATTCTTAACACAATTCATGCCCTTCAGCTGTTTTTCCTGTCAGACTGAGATGGGAGAAAAATAATAATACGGTTGGCATTATGTCTACATATCTTTTCTTTTCATGGTACGACCCAGTGGGTGTCAGCTGTGCAACAGCTCAGCCCTCCTCTGATAGATAATGAGACTATGGAATAAAAATGTGCAGTGGGGGTCGGGGAAAGGGGGCCAGTCTCTTCCAGCGTGATGGCTGAGGACGTTACATCCATCTTAGCTGACCGGTGTTGCAGTAGGCTGCATCACTCAGACATGATGGCTTTTGGTGAACTCTTAATGCTTCGTTTTGTAGCTGTGAAAGTAACATTCATAGTTGAGGAGATCAAAAACTTATCAAATGGCTTTGGAGGGAAGTGGCGGCTTCTTCGCTCTCCTCTACACAACTTTGCCTGAAATTTTCTGTTTGCTCTCTCAGGCTCTATGAATATGAGCATTTGTGATGACATAAAAATGTAAAACATGTTGGTAACACTGATGTAACAACATTTTTTAAGGCATTTAAACAATGTCATCTGGAGGTCATCTTAGATATTTTCAATGCATTCCACCTTGTAACTTTTGACCAATTCTCTATTTTGATGCTTGCAAATTATTTTGGTAGGTCTTGGAATTTGGTCATCTACTGGAGATTGAATTTTGCAAAAGAAATAGACAGATAGATGTATAGATAAAAAGATAGATATATAGGTCGGACTGAAGCCAAAAACCTTGCACTTTTGCTCTTCAACATAGTTCCCTCCTACATTCACACATGTGGTGCAGCAGTTGTGAAGCGTGGTGATCCATCTTGGTTGAAATCACCGTCTCAGACCTGAAGAAAGATTTTCAGAGGAAAAAACAACTTTGTTAATTTTCATTTACCTGCAACAGAATTACCACAAAAAGGTTAAACTGCACATTATGTGCTTGTACTTTTAGCCTCACCTGTGTTATATATATGTATGAGACTGTGTATGTGCATGTACTTACACCACTGCTTGGTGTTAAGGAAGTACATGGAGTAAATATTTCATGTACTTCCTTAATACAAAGAGATAAAGGAGTGCATCTTACTAAAGATGGGTTTTTTTTTTCTTAGAATTTAAGATAAGGCATGATTGGTGCCAGCAGAGCAATAAAGCATGACCGCCCGTTGGAGACACCAGGCATCTCACACTATTCAGGTGGGCAGAGTGTGGGATGCCAGCTGTAATCTCTCACTGACTTTCTCTACCTGTGTGTCTCTCTCGCAGCGGAATGTAGTGATATTGTAGAAGATAAAGTGTGTGCAGGTGTGGGAAAGCAGCTAACTGGCCATCTCTACTTTCTTATCAGTCATGGATGTTTAACACATGTTACAATAGCATTACAGTTCAGTACATTCTGTGACATTTGTCAAATGTTCATTCATATAGTTGCAGCATAAAAAGTATATCAATACAAGTGCTATAAGAATTGTGAAATAGAGTTTCCATAGAGCGCGGTGTTGTAATGTAGCTTGCTGGAGTAAATCAATGCATGTGGCTCTAACAGCCTTCAGTTATGATCACAGGGGCCTGTCCAAAAACCTATATAACTTTCTGACTTCACAAAGCACATCACTGTGCTGCAAAATTAATTAAGATTTGAGTAGGTCAAACTTTTTTATAATCCTCATGGTAAAGTGTGGTCATTGCAGCTGAAAAAGTGTCATTCAGCTGGAACCACACAGTGCGCCTGTGTAAGTTAGCATTTGTCACAGCTCATGCTACATAACTGCAGCAATGAAATAAGTGCTGCTTGTTAAAATGAGCAGGTTTTTTCAATAAATGGAAGGCTGTGTCTAAGGTGTCCTTTTATAACGCTGCCATAGTTTGCGCAGCCTTGCCTGAGGACAAACTTGATCCTGAGGCCATTAACCCCCCCCCCCACCCTCATATGCGGTGGGCTTGCTTCATCATGCAGGGAGTTTTTATGGAACTCATTGATTCCTCAGCACCCCTTACCCTCACACTGGGGGGGGAAAAAAAGGACCTGAACTAAGAATTGATTCTCATCATTATTGGTCCTCAATCCCTCTGCTGCACCCACAGTCACAAACCTGCAGAAAGGTCAGAGAAATTACCTCTGCTGCTTCTCTGTCAGAATGGTTTGGCTTCTTGTGCCTGTATTGATTTGTGAATTTGATGATTTTCTTCCTCTTTTTTTTTTTTGGCAGTAGCACCAATCTGGCCCATTTGCATTCCTGCTTGGCTAGGAAACCCACTGTGCAGTCATACTTTGAACATGCTCCCAGATGTGCTTACTCTGGCGTAGTGATTCATTTGGGGAACTTGGTTAATCAGTGTGAATGAATTTGAGTTGGGACTTGTATGTATTTATGTATGTATATTATGTATGTATTGTATTATTCCTTCAAGTCTGCACACGTATGTCTGAATGCGTAGAAGCTTGATTGTTGATTATATTCCAGTGAAAGTGTGTGTGCATGTGAGTGTCGGAGGGAGATATTGAATGGTCTAGTCATACAAAGATAATTCAACCACCTCATTATTTCCTGATGCCAGAAAGTTCCTGCACTGTTTTGCAGAATTTAATTTAGAAATTTGCTTATACGTAAGTGCACTGTGAATACACTAACGTTGCAACGGTTATATTTTATATGGTTAAGCCAGATAAACTCCTATAGGGGAAGATTTGTTTTTAACATGTTTCCATCATATCCTCATTGTGTTTCTAAAGTAAAAATGGGTGAATAAATGAGCTGAATTTGTGCAAGTGTGAATTAGTAAAAGGTGCATTGCACTTACATTCAACATAACTTGGACCTTTCAGTCAATATCCAAAAAAAAGTAATGCAAAAATCATGCCTAGTCCTTTAGTGTATTGCTCAAAAACTATGTCTTCCTTGCGTTTATGTCATACACCAGTGCCTCCTTAATTTGCTGACAGAAATGCAGTGATTGCATGCTTTAACTGTGATGCCTTGATGTTCTTTAACAAGAGTAAAGTGGCTGTAGACTGTACAATAAGTGCCTTTTCCTCTTTCTGAATGCTGGTGATAGACTGATATAACTACCTGTAATGTAGTTCTCTTTGTATACTTACAGGTTCTGCGTGGTGATGAAAACTTTATTATGGGTCCTTGAAAAGTCATGGAAAAGCTTTGATGGTTCCCTCTTTATCTCTGGAAGCACTTCATTATTTCAGAGCCAAACCTGGAGAGCTTTTCTTCTTCTTTTATGTGTCTTTGACAGCACCAGTCTTTCTCTTTCCACACCTCGTCATGACGGGATCATCACCAGGCTCTGTGCTGATGTGACTTTCAATAAATGAGAAAAGTCCATTTTCACTAATGCGCTGAACTGAAGTAAAATATTAAGGTTCTTAACTTAATGCTACCTTTTATTGCAACTTTACTCCGTTTATGTGAGTGCTGCAACTTAAAGATCTAGATTACGATTTAGAACATAACACATCCTTTAACACTGCATGTTGTTAAAGGAGAGTTGCCTTTTCCTGCTGATCAGACTATACTCTGTACAGCCTTAGAAGCCACCATGAAAAGATCAGCCCTCTCCCCTGGCCATCCTACAAAACTGGCCTATGTGCCCCCCTGTACAGCTCTGACTAACAGGTAAAAATAAAATAAAATAGAATTCATTGTATGAAAATGTATTTTCATTGATAATACGAGCCACCCAGCATGCTATTCGCCTAAGCTTTTTGTAAGTGCTGCCAAAAACTACAGTACAGACTAGGAAGAAGTGTTGTTGTTGTTGTTCTCAGTATGTCTCGTTTGAAGTTCTCATAATGCAGGTGAGACTTTCTAAAATCTTGGTGGCAACTGCAGTTCTAATGAAACATCCAACTCAGCTCTTTTTTGTCCTCTTACTGCGAGAACAGTATGGAGAGGAAAACAGATGTGAGTTTACATGGAAATGTTGCAAATACTCAGTGAAAAAAAACTCCTAGGTTATCACAAAACAACAGCGAGGAGCAGAGTCGAGAACTGACTGTTTCAAAAAGTTTGACAGGGTGTCTCATTCCAGAGTGTGCTCTCTTTCCGAACAGGCTGAACAACATTCTGGTCTGAAACAAAATGTGTTTAAAGACATGTTGTGTAATTTTGTGGTGCCCTTATGTCTAAAGACATTTACGGGGGGAATATTTCTCTGCTGTTTCTGTTCTGTCACTTTGTAATTAAATTAAATGCACTGCTCTTGCAAAACACTCTTGTGTCTTACCTGCCATTAATACATTCCCAACATATTTCATTTTTACGTGTTTTCACTGCACATTTAGCATAATGCAGCAACGGTACCCAAATACATCTTTTACCTCCTGGTGAAGAGAACAGCAGCGTGCATGTGAGTGCACAGATGCAGGGTATACTTGCGTCCCTAGGAGTTGTCTCAGATCAATAGGTGGCGGACGGGGCAGTCATCGATCAGCTCAGTGCATGGAGGCTAATTTATGCCACTGCTCCGGCGATCCCTCCACACCGAGGCACCAGGGCGTGAAATTCAAATTATTATTACAGCCAGGCAATTCCATTATCTGGGGGAAGGATATGTCGCTCTGGCACATATTGGCTGTCTTCCTTGTGTAAAGGGAAAGAGAAGGAGAGGAGGAATGGGGGCCAAGGCTAGCCCTCTGTGGCCAAGGCAGTAGGGGGGGTTATTACCCCACTTCATCATGGTGGCCTCAGTTTCTCCTCCACCATCACGCTCACCAACAATCGAAAGAAATAAAGCAGCTGCACAGCCATTTTGTGACTTGATGTTTATGGTTTTCTTTTAACCCTCTTAGCAAATATTTGAACATTAATGGCTTCTTGTAGTAAAATGCACAGAAGCTAAAGGTGGCTGCCTTGAGAGATCATACAATGCAAAATGTAAATTACACGCAAAAAAGTAAAACAACATCTCAAAGGGTCCTCATAGATTACCTACAACTGGCACTTTTAATCCGCGAAATATACGGTACAGTACATGGACCTCAATGTTATGGCTTGGTCCCTGACACATGAGCCTTTTAAGAGTCCCACCACAATTAGTTTGCCTGGATGATGTGTGTCTTTCAATGCTTTACATCACTTCTGATGTTTTAAGAAGACAACTTTTTAAACAGACAGGAAGATGGTGTCAAGTTTGCTCTGGTGGGACTCTTTTCCCAAGCCCTCTGCATCCCTTGGGTTCAAAATACTGGCTCTCAAATGCTCAGAGGCAGAACCATTGAATGACAAGATGTAAGATGTCCAAATGTTATTGAGTACATTTGAATCGACTTTGTTGTGTGGGAATGGGACTGTGTGCCTCATGGAAGCAAACACTTTTATCCCTTGTGCTGGCATGAGAATCCATCCTGAGAGTGGACACATTCTTACACGCACTACGAAAAAGAAGCAGTGCTTGATGATGAAACCACTTTGGTCACATTTCAAGTTATGTTGAGCCCTGACTTGGGCTTTGTAGAGAATGCACTTCAGGTCTATAGTTGAGAGAAAAACTTGTAGACAATTGAAACAACTTCAAATGGCCACAAGAACGTTGGCATTGATCATCCAGATGCCACGACTTTGTACTCCACAATGTGCACAATTTAACCTATTGTTTTGTTTGTGACTTTTTTGTCAGAAATTAGTAAACTAGATTTTCTGACTTGATACCAATACCCAGGAAACTACTCAATGCTCTGCACCATTTTCAATACTGAAGGGATATATTGTAAAAAAATTAAGAGGAATAATATATTTTTTGAATAGTGATAAGAATAAAACAACCAATAACATCAATGACAATAGTATTTTTAAGTTGTTTGAGGCAGAGAGAAACACAGGACAGACAGGCAAGGCCAATTATGGTGGCCCCCTAGCTCACACATTAACATTAATTGTTTTATTATTAGCCATAGCTGTTAGCTGTGACTTTAATGATAAGTTAACAGATGGCTAATAGGGCTGGTGGCTAATGGCTAATGATGAAAAAACCCATTCATGTTTATGGCCAGGTTAATGTTTATGACAAATGTGCAATCCTCCTATAACGTAAAAAAATAATCTATACTTAGAGTGAGACCACAGAGCGTCAGTCCTTTGGATGCTTTCCCAAGTTTGATGTGCTATTCGACGTCATCGCCACTACCTGGTAGCATTGTTAGCGTATAGGATTTTGGACATCCTTAGCCTGTCCCCAGTCGTCTGTCATATGCAAAAAACTTCAGAACAACACTTTTTTGCTTTCTTCATTTTTGATTAAATGTGGTTTTGAGGGCCCTTCAGTAGCAGCACCTCCCATTTTAAGTAAATTTTGTGCTGTAGACACAGCCAAGCACAGTTTTGTGCAAGACAGCTAATATATTCAGCTGCTAGTGAGGTGATTGGCTGTGTACCTGCCTTTGCAGTGGTGCTGTCTGTTATTTTGTGTCAGTTGTAGAAGGCTGTAGGAGGCCAAGAAGGCATTGTTGGTATAGGTACTGCTGCAAATAAATATTGTATCAAATACTTATTTTTAGCATCCATTATGCAACTATTTCAATGAAAGCACGGGCAGAACCCACCTGTGTCACTCTGCTGATCCCTGAGTTGCTGATGCTGTGGATGCAGGGCTAGGTTACCATTTTTACAGCCCTTACTGTATCAAAGTTGGTGATGGTCTCATCCATATCAGCTAAATCAGCACTGCATATGCAAATTCCATTGCCTTGTTCTGCAGGGGAAAGTGGACAGACTGACTGAGCCCATCAGAGAGCTCCGCCTCCGCTAATCCAAGTAGGGTTAATATGTGTAACCTTCGTTCTTTTAAGTGGTACCTGGGGGGATCTTACTGGCTGTGAGAGGAGAATACTGTAGCTTTTACAGATGGTAAAGGGTCTTTAACATTACTCAGATAGTTTTGCTGTGAGGGGCAATAAAATGCTATTCCAATTGCAGTAACTTATGAAAATGTTAATTATCTTCAGATATATTAAAAGTCCAATGCCCTATCTAAATTATTTGAAAGGAAATAAAAATTTTTGAAATATTTACATTTGTCACAATCACACTTTCACTGTGTCGTTCATCTCTAAGGACTCCACTTATTGCTCTTGTTCAGTTTCCCTTCCGTCAATTACCTGAACACAAGCCATCTTCTTGAGCAGTTGTTCTGAGTCTATTTGTTACTTCCCTAATTCACAATAGTATTGCAAATTCATTGAATTCCTGCTCTTTCTGTCTGCCTGCCTGTCTCAGTGGACTGCATCAAATGACTCACTCTGCCTGTGTTTCTGCATTTGGGTCCTAACTTCTGTTGCCTGTACAACTTAACTATGACATCTTTTGCTGTAAATGTTTTTGCTGCTTTAAATGAATTCAGTGAAGGGAAATTACTATTTTTTCGAAAATCTTCTGTATATTCAGGACAGGGCAACTTTGGAAATTAGGTATGGTATTTTTGCAATGTGTGGTGTGCAATATTTAACTGAGTTTAGCTATAAACCAAAAGCAATCTCCGCCTATGCAACTGTAGTAGATGCCAACCTGCTAATGAGGACATCAGATCAAAAACACTTATATGGGTCATTTTGGAAGGCAAAGGCCAAGGACATCCACTGGCAGATGGAGATTAGCAAAAGAGAAAAAATAGCAGAAGATATAAGGAAACTGTAGAGGTGGAGGGACTCATTAAAACCAAGTACAACGAGTACCGGGCAGTGGGTTACTCAGTGTTCACATGAAGGGCTTGTTTCTTGGCCCTGAGTCACATTTAATTAGCACTACAAGGGGCATCAACACTCCTCTGCATCTACAGTATTTGTGTGCCAAAAAGGAAAAGAAGAAAGAAAGAGATTCACAAAAAAAAGAAAAGCAAAAATGAAAACCAGACTCATTAACAGAATTCTGAAATTGCTCAGAGATGCTTGTCATTAATGGCGGAGCTGAGGGTCACGGCTATGTTCTCTCCTCTTTATTTCAGCAATTCGCCCTCCTCTGTTATGTTTTAGCAATCATATGTCTCATATAAACATATTCTCAGAGGCTACTCTCTACAGTGACAGCATGCTTCAGTTGTCCATAAATTTTGGAGGATGTGCCAAAAGGTGGTATCCTCAGACAGCGACATGGCACTCAGGAAAAACAGCTTCCAGCCACTAACAGCACACAAGGGAGGTTTAGCTTGTCGGTTATCTTGCTAGTTATGTCCTTTCTTTTTGAAGCTGTTCAAGACAAACACAAGCATTTGAACCCATCTGACATTTGAAAGCACATAAATATTTATTTGCATTGTCTCCACAAGCTCATGTATGTGCGAGTTTGTTTGTTTCCACCTTACAGTTATGTATATCACCGAAAGGCCTGTAGCATGTTAACATTATTGCAAGGAAAGGACAGAGTCACTTGTTGATTCGGTGGTTTTGCCTTCTCCCCTTGTTTTTCTACTCTATTGACTTAATCAGAATCAAAAGCCTCTGGCTTTAAAGTCTGCCAGAGAAAATTGTGAGACCATTCAAAACTTACCCAGATACTGTATGAATAAAAACACTTCTTTATAAATGCTCGCATATGCATATAAATTATAAACATGCGCATCACATATGCAGAAGGTGCATCGTGGGAGGGAAACCTGATTCTTCTCAAGCCTCTAAAATGTTAAGTTCATAAAATGTAAATAAAATGCAAACCAATTTAAATAAGACGGTTCAGTGCTCTGTTTAATTTTGAATCAGGAATGAGTTTATGAGTACCCAATTTAGAATAAATAGAAAAATGTGCAGAACAAGTAAATGTCAGTCACAGATTTTACAGGCTATTTTCATGTATTTATGAACAGGGAAAAGCCTCTATCGTGTTATGCTCAAATATTCAAACTTTATTTTATTGAGAAATTAAAACTATGTGTCTCTGCTGGTCATAGCCAGTCTTTTTTTTATTTCACATGGCTTGTGAAAACACATGCAGCAGGGATGTTGTTTCTGTATATAGTTAAAGAATACAATGAGCTCTAACAGAACAGTGCATACACTATTATGTAGGGATAGAAGAACTAAAAATGCTAAAAATATGTGCAGAGTTTGACTCATCAAAGTTCACCGGTGATGTTTCACCTTTTTGAAACTTCGACAGTGTTTTAAAAATGGTATTTCAAATATGCATATTTTCTGTCTGGTTGGGTAATGGTTGCTGCATTTCCTCAGACCAAAGGACAAGCATTTTAAGGGGTCAACCATTTATACACATTGTTTCTCTGTGACATTTTCTCATGGTGGCCTAAATGGGTTTGACCTCTTCCTCACTCCCATGGGTTTCCTTTTCATGTCAGCCAGTCACAGGAATAGGTGTTAAGGCAGCAGCTGGCAGGACAGGCCTTTCTTTTTTCTTTTTTTTTTACCAGATGATTGATTCCCTCGTCTCATAGCTCTGAATGGGTTAAACATCACCAGGACCTCTTATACAGAGGGATTGCATTTAGCTGCTGCTGCTGCCAAACCAAATAGGCAACCAGTCAGTCTGGTAAAGAAAGAATGGAAAAATGAAGGAACAGAGGCATTGAGATATTTGACTTTTACCTGCCAGTTGCAAGCCCCTGTCCTCCTGCTAACTCTTTCCTTGCCCTTGTTACAAAAATAAATCCTGGCTAATAAATTGTCCTGATGGCTTTGCCTGTTTTTCTTGTGACACATTTTTGCATTAATTTTCTAAAACAGACATTAAATCTGCCAAGCGTTGTTTGCAGTCAACAGCAGATGTCTATAATCTGTTCTGTTTTTTACATTTTACTCCAAAGAGAAAATAAAAGCTCCAATACATTGTTGCATCACTATTACAATCCAGGTTGAATGTATGTCCATCGCATTACAAAGAACATCAAAACATTATCTGTTTATCCGTACAGGTAGCCAGCAAAACTGACTGTAGCATTACAAATGCACAAAACATAATTCAGTTGTGTCATCTCACGTTGTCTTCTCTCTGTCTTGCAGGTAAAGTGCTTTATTCATCCCCATGGGTGCAGCCTCAGAGATGGCCACAGATGTGATGAGTAACACAGCTTTACTTCATGGGCCTATGTTGAATATGCACGCACAGCAAGAGAGACAGTCACTTATCTCAGTCACTGTGCATTAACACCACATGCACACCAATACAAACACACAGAAATATAAATAGAAAACATGGAAATGCATGGACATTGGGTGCATGGAGACGCATAAACGCAACAACATGTCGAGTCTTGTGTTTAGCTACAGATGTGAGATATTCTTGACTCGCAATCGCAATTTACTTAATGTGCAAACGTTTAGTATTTACTGTATATACGAGTCAAAAGGTTTGCATGACATAAAATAACACACCAGAGAGCCAGGGATTGACCTTTATTGTGAGTTTTTTATTATGTCTTCTTCTTCTGAACAACACCATAATTTGCACTGCATAAAATGAACGACGATAGAACCACAATACACACATATGCACAAATATGTATATACCAAAACAATGATTTAACAGAAAGCACACATCTTTATTTAGACTTGCACAAATTGTTTTGTTTTCCTGATTCGGCAAGGCAAACATGGGCAATCTGTGTTTAAAGCCGTGCTCTTCACGTGGGCGGTTGGAGCAATATTTGGGTTGGTCGAATGCCTTCACTAAGGCAAATAGTGTGATCAAATACAAATGAGTGTGTCTGGATTCTTTCACTTTGCAGTGCTTGCACTTGTGTAGCAATTAACACAGAGATACACATAACATAACATATGCACAACACATTGTGTGCATAGCATATAACAAATGCACAACACGTGTATAAAAAATGCATACGTTTCCTCAGAGTGGCGTGGGAGTGCCACAGACTCATTCTGAGAGTTAACTGCCAGGGTTTTATTCTGTAACGCAATGTGGTGTAACTGGTTGAACGTACAGTGTGGTTGACTTGACTTGCACAAGCTTGACCTGCAGAAAGACAGATCACAAGTACCTTTGCTCTTATTTTTTCCTTGTTTACAGTTGTCTTTGTAATTGCTCACCTGGCTGTAGATCCAGATAAGGCAGGCTTGCTTTTCTGTGTTTCAATGCCAAAGTGCAAGAAAAATAGGTTATTCAACAGGAGCAAAGGAGAGATTTATTATCCTGCTTCTATTGTGTGTAGGTGCTGCTGAAGGTGCGAGTAGGTGTATGTACAGAGACCGACTGTAGGTAGATGCAGACAGCAGGGTGATTAGGTTGAGCTGATCTAAGGTCAAGCAGTGTTGGAGGTTGCCATGGTGTCTAATAGGGAATGGATGAAAGAAAAGAGAGGACAAATCGGAAGAGGAAAAAAAAAGGTTTTTGAAGAAATCTGAAAGATGTAATATACAAAGTTGCTACAAAAAAGAAGAGCAGTTTTGTTGCCAGCCTTCTTAGTTGACACAGAATGTCGCTAATAATCTGAACTTTCTGCAACTAAATTACGTCTCAGGATAAAGGAGGACACCCAAGCAAATGGCTCAATATCACTTTTCGTGTCTGTGTGCTAAGTGTGGAGCTAGCAGGGATTGTCAGAGCCTAGCAAAAGATTTAAAATGGTTAGCCTTATTAATTCTAACTGTTAGTTGGTGCACTTTTTGCTGTTTCCTTTTGACTCCAGACTTAATGCTAAGCTAAGCTTGTTACCCTGGAACTCTAGCCTCCATACTAAACAAAAACATGGGAGAGGTGTTGATCCTGTCATTTAACTATCTGAAAGAAAGCAAATGAGCTTGTATATTTGATGCAAAAATGACACAGTTTACCTGACTACCTAATGTTCGAGGTAAATTACGAAATACTACATATATCAGAATAAACCTTGAGTTTGAAACTAGTTTATGGATTTTCACATCGTATAATAGAGTGCACAATATATCAGAGCAGTGGGGGGGAAAAAAACTTTTTAGACTTCCATAGAAAGGCTGATATACATTTGCACACAAGTTATGCAGAAAAACTTTAAATATTTTGCATTTCAATTTGACTGCATAACTTAAGCAGTTTGCTCATGATGAGATGTCATGGGAGGCACATTTACAGGGGATGGAGTGGATTTTTATTTCCCTAAACTAATAACGCTCTGTGTTTTGATATTACCTGTTTCCTTAACAGAGAGGTTATGGTTGTGAATAAGGAGGTGGTGCAATTTTTGTCTTACAATATTGTTTATGTAGAGCATATAGCAATATTGTGGCTCGATCTGCCCACACGTCCTTTTTGTCAGCCAAGGTCTGCTGGTTTGTCACATCTCACACACACACACACACACACACACACACACACACACACACACACACACACACTGCACACACAGTTAGTCATTGTGTCAAATGCACTTTTTTCAGCCAATGAAAAAACATTTTACATACTGAATACTGTCATAGCTTTTGATTTTTTTTTCTGAAATTATTGCAGTGTTGCTTTGTTTAACTAAATAGCCGCTAATTGTCTTTAAAGCAAGGAATTTGCTTACAGTTTATTCAATCAGTGTAAGAACAAAGAAACTTTTTAATGCTTTGTTTTAATGAGTGGGCTGTTAATTTATAAAATGGCTTGCTTTTATTCTTTTTTATTGAATTATTTTTAAATATTTATGTAAAAGGAAAAACAATGTCAAACAAACACTCCTTGGCTCAAAACCAGTGTGCATTATGCATGTGTGTGTGTGTGCAAGAGAGAGAGCGTGTCACTGTGTGTCGAAGTGGTAATTCCAGTCGCTGAAGCTCATAAAGATGTCAGTACACATACGAACACAATGCCATTACACTGTTGACTGATGGCATGGTTACCTGGCACTTTGCCAGTAGACTTTGCATTTGTGTGTGTGTGTGTGCGTGTGCGTGTGTGTCTGCTAAAAAGTAAACAGTGAGTGTGCAAAGTCCCACAGCTGCAGGAAAAGCAGTCAAGCAGAAAGAGATCTGAACAGTGTTTTACATCCTATGAGAAAAAGTCTGTATGAAGAGGGAATATGAGAAAGAAAAAGGGGGGCGGGGGGTAAAACAAACTCAATCATTGCGAGTCAATTTGCTTTGATTTGATCTTCAGCCTCATCTGGAATTTTAAAACATACCGTCATTTCAGGTGGATTTTGAAGTCACTGCATGGATACGACTCTTATACAGCACAGAGGGAACAAAAGTGGGTGGTGTGTTGAGCAGGTTAGTTCCTTATCATTGCTGAGCTCAGGAGAAGTTCTATGGAGAGTATCTGAATGTTGGCTGAAATACAGGAAAAAAAGTGAGAACTGGTAAAGTGACTGTAAAACTGGAAGAAACACAGAAACTAGTTTGGGTAATGATGACAGAACATGATTTATGTGTGTGTCTGTGTGTCTTTGTGGGTGTGTGCAGTTGTTGGCATCCTATTAAAAAAATTATACTTAGGTAAAAGTACAATTAAGCTCATATTAACCTACTTAAGCAATAGTGAACACATAAAAAAGTACCTGGCTAATAAAGTGCTCTGAATACGTTATTTTCCATTCTGAGGCAGATTTATATAAAACTATGTAATACATTTAATTGTTTGGCAAATGTAGTGAATTTAAAAAAAAAGGTAACTACCTCAAAACACACACATTTATTCACAATATACTAAATCTACCACACAAGCATTAAAATTAGTGAGTGAGAGCAGATCAAGGACATGTTGAGAGACAGAGCTGTCAAATGTATCAAACATTGTCTCTCTCACCTATCACCTCCATCCCATTCTTTACCAACACACACACACACACACACAGTTTTTTCATCCATTTTTATTTAAATTTTTAACTTCCTTTTTTTATTCTATCAGCCACAACATCAAAGGTTTGGCCTTCCCATCGGCGGTGTTTTCCGAGGTGTGCGTGTGTACGTGTGTGCAAGCAGGAGTTGTGTAGGATGTTGGGTCGACCTAACCTCCTATTCCTTCGACCCGCCGCTCATTAGAGCTGACCCTTGGCTGGCTGGTGAAGAAGTAAAGGGAAAGGTCACAACCTGAGTGGCAGCCAGTTGCCTGTCCGCCCGGACTCAGCAGCCGTGTCAGTGACAGGAGCAGGTGAAGGAGCCAACAGCCACACAGCTTCAAATGAGTCCTTACAATGATAACATGCTCACACACACACACACACACACACACACACACATGCACGTAAATAACATGCCCAAGTTGACATTCCTGGTCAGTGGATCCTACAGATTTTGCAGCTGACTGACATCTGCATAGAAAACATGCAATTAAATGTGCAACACGTACCCAAACAAACGAACGAAACGACTAGTTATAAGTTGTGTCATAGTCAGTTTTGAAACAACAGACTAACAGACTGTTGTGAATCGGACAAACCGACATGTAAGCAAGGATCCTATTGTCTCAGGATTGTGAGTGTAGAGATGCACTTATTTTTCGACTGCCCTCTCCTCTCGTGGTCACATTCTTATGACTCCACCTGTGAAATCATTGCTGGAAAATCTATGAAACCATTTGAGGTAAAAGCAATGTTTTGAAAAGTGTTGGTTTTAGTGTAATTTTGGTGGGGAATTGTTTGGTGTGGATTGGTGAAGATGTTTTTGTAAAGTCTCATTTTGCTCAATTCAGTCTACTGTTGTTGCTTTCAGGTCTGTTATAGATTACAAAGTAATTTCAGATATGTATATATTAAAAGTATCTCATTTAACATCACTTTAAATGTGGTCTTTTCTTTTTCCTTCAAAGTTTTGGTTTTGTCTTAAACTCCGGTTTTATTTGGTTAATTTATTCGATTTTTCCTAAATGCTTTTCCATTCAGGCACATATATAACTGCGTATACTTGTGACATTGATGGTAGTCGGATTCTGCTCCAAACGGCTCTAAACTTATTTCTCTACCAAAGTTTTGCTTCATCTTCTTTGTGGCTTCAAAGCTTGCTGGGAGCATTTCTTAAACGAAGCGTTTGGCGAATGACTTGCCCAGAGTTTATTGATTTGATCATTTTTTACATGTGTTTTGTGCGTCTAACATGGGAAACTAGGCTGTGTAGTAAATCCAATCAGAGAGTCTGTAGGGTTTTATTTTGGAAAATGACTGGAGTCTCTATGCTGCCTCTGTGTTTTGCTTCCTGTCTGGCTTTGCTCTTTTCGGTGCAGCCTGATGTTCCTTCTATATCTTCTATCTCATGTTCTCGGTGGAGCTGAGAGGAGAGCTGCTTCTAGGACGCCTCAGAAACGCAGGCATCCAGAAGAATCAAAAGCTTTGCCTCGATTGGTCATGATCAGCTCAGGCAGCCGCCTTGCAGCCAGAACGCGACGCAGACGCGCCAAGTGGAATCCGCTGAAAGTTTCTCCCACAACTGAGTATATGAAAGGGAGAGCATAGCAGAGAGAATAGACCAAAACCACTATCTTAATTCTGCACCTACGCTGTCAGGCACAATCCTGCAACCATATTTTTCTGATCTCTGTAATCCACTGGCTTTATTCTATTAGCGTCAGGCCTTTTGAGGTACCCAATTTTTCTGCTCTTAACTCCACATAAGAAGAACAAAGGAGATTTTTGTGTGATAAAAAGACTATCATATGTTTGTGTGAATCTCTTTACACCAGGGATTTGTATCAAATAAAAGTTCCATGTAGTCAGGGCTGTCTTCCAAGTACCTGAAATCAATGAGCATCCACAATCCGGCGTAACTGGTCTCTAAGATGGATATCAGCTATGTGCGTTAACCCTGAGTAATCCTGTTCAGCTATGGTTTTGTTCCTGTGTGGGGTTTGCAATTACAACCACATGCAGCATCAACAGATCAAGAGTAGCATATTTAATATGAGATGAGATAAAAGTGTCTACCCCTGTGGGGAAATTAGGTCAACGCGTGAGCTGCAAGTGATATTCAGCAAGATAAAATGCATAATATATAATCACAGAACTGGGATGCAATAACATGCAATCAAGGTGCAAAAACACAATAAAAATAATTAACCAGCTATAATTTAGTGAAGACTATTTTTAGATTAGAAGTTTGTAGTTTAATTGGTAACAGAAATAGATGATTTACCAACACGGGTGCATGAAAACTGACAGTTACAGAGAGACAGAGCGATACAGAATGTAAAGTTAAAATAACGTTTCTAAAGCCAAAGGAATATGAAGTGTAATATAGTGTAAATGTAAAGAAATACTTACAGAAAACAAGCAATATTACACAGCTTAAATTCTACCTGACAGTGTATTATTTAATGTAATTAATGGCTGTGTCCACCTATTTTTTCTGTTACAAAGGCTATTTTCTAAGAAGGCTCTCCAAGCGAGTCCAAAAATAGAC
>JAQNCA010000005.1:14434096-14461951 GCA_029783725.1 Acanthurus tractus
CCTCGGCAGTTTTTCATGTAGTTCAAATAATATCTAAAGACAGTGAAAGTGTGCTGCAGTAAGAACTTGGAGTTTATGTATCTTACCGCCTACTATGTTTGCCACATTTTCATACTGTATTGTGAGTGTGTGTAGACACAGTTGGAGGACCAGCCAATAACCATGGGTTATTTTTGCTTTTTCGCCTGATCTTCACTTCTATGTCTTGCTCTGCTCTTTTCCTTCTCACTTTCATCTGGTGGCTTCATGGAATTGATTTCTACCCGCCTGTCTGCTGCCTTTGTGAGCAACGCGCAAGCTGGGGAGAGAGAAAAAGAGAGAGATGGAAGGCCCTATTTTTCCTTCAAGGAGGGTTTCACACTCCTCCCTCGAAGAAGGCTTTACGTGCTCACCCCTTTCAGTTTTTTGGACGAGAACAGAGAGAATATGTGGGCACAAATGCATGAGGTTCGGTCTGACTGGTTTGGTTGGAGGATGCTGAGGAGACGGGTAGCCTTCAACCCACAGAATCAATTTGCTAGCAGAAAACTTCACTGCACTAAATGATAATACACCTTGAGAGGCCTGGCCCCTGACACATGAGAAAAATAGCTACGTGAGAGAACTGTCTTGGGAGATATAAACATATTTTTGTCAGGCAGCCCAAAGTTGGCTCTATCATCTTGTGTAGGCAAACTCTACCTTTGGGGCACTGCTGTTTTTCCTCTGTGCTTTTTGTCTTCTTAAGGCAAAATTGTTTTGCTGGTTCTAATATAATGTTTTTTCCAAGTTTGACCTAGTACTGACATTATCCTTACCGTCTAAATGTTACGTTTTTCTATTTTTTGTCAAGAAGTATGGTTACCAAATGCCTTCAATATGCAGCGTATGCCTTCCTGTTTTCCAGCATTTAACTCAGTGCTGCCTTTTCCGTTGAATGGCCAGACTTATCAACTGATGACTGGTCAGGTTTGAACTTCACTGTGACTTGAACTTGACAGTCCAACATTTCCAGAAACATCCAGAAAAGGCTTGCACAAGTTCATAATGTTTCTACAATAAGAAATCTTTGGGAATGTGAGACTGAAAACCAAATAAATGAAGCCTCACAAAATTTCAAACCTGTTTTGATGCATTAACGTAGACCAAATCACACAGAGTGTGTGTGTCCTAATAATGTTCTTGTTGTGCCATCAATTGCACAATTAAAGAGCAGTTTTTTAGTAAAATGTATCTTTGTGTGTGAATAAATGTGATTTCCATTCTTGTTCTAACATGACAAAGTCCATATGCACAAAATTATGGCCTTTCCAGTTTCCTATGAAGGAACTTTAATGGTGCAGAGCCCTGATCCCAAAACCCTTTGAACACTTAAGGGTGATTTTCAGCAAACCACATGCATCTTATTACCTCACATCAGTATCTGACCTCACTCTTGTAGCAGAATATGAGCAATTCACTGCATCTTTAGGTCCAACAACCATGTGTTGAAACACCCAAGGAGAGCGGAGGCTGTTATCGAAGCATTAGTGCTCATGGCATTGGAAAGAGACATAACATATGGATGTAATTCTCCAAGTACTTGCCCACATGCTAAGTGTAATCTCTTTATATTTCCCTAACAGTGACACTTACAGAAGGAGCTGTAAATGGTTTTGGCTGTGATAGAAACCCTCAGGTCTACACTAACACCACTGCTGATCACTTTCTGTAGGACATAAAGGATGTGAGGAATCACATGCTGGTTGGTGACACAGAGGTCTTGTCCACTTATGCCCTCGTGGGTCCACCCCTCTTGTTTATAGGGTTGTAATGGATTCTTTATGGTAGATGTTGTCACTTCCATCTTGATCTTGATCCTTCCCTTGATGCTATGCAGCAGGAGGAGACTGTACACCAACGTTTGCACTGCATGAAAAGGCCACTGCGTCGACACAGCAGGGTTTCTGATGCAAAAGGCTCTTCCAAAAATATGAGTTTGTCTCATAAAATAGTCGAATCTGGCTCAACTTTTGCCGGAACACAATACAAAGCCATCTGGTGATGCACTCAGCCTGCCAATTAAATACATGCAAGCCCACTTTTCTGGTGGAGTGGTATTTTTTACTGTATTTGACATTTTTCTGTTTTTTAGCTTGTCATCTTCAACAGAAGTTAAAGTAATTTCCACCATTACAACTTTTTACTAAAATCCTTCCTTGTAATCCAAGGTGGTGCAAAGTGTTCTCAAAAGACCTTTGAACTCATTGCTGTAACTGGGACTCAGATGTTGTATTTCATCTTCCCGCCACTGCCTAAGGCAACACACCCTCGCCCCCATATTTTTTTTCAAAGCAGTGCTGTTGTTGGTCTAAAGGGTCACTACTTAAAGGGAAGCACAACATGTAGTTTCAGGCGAACCACTCACCCTTAACCTTGAGGACTACCAGTGGTGGCTTCCTTGAAAAGACAAAATTTCTACAAACTCACATTTCTTTTTTGTCCCTCGTGCAGTGCAGCAACGTTTTCTCCATGATAATGACATGGTAGCAACAGCCTCTGAAAGACCTGAATGCCTTTTTTCATGTTCTTCTGGCCATTTGACCATGTCTTCCATTACCACAGGGGCCATTGAATGAGCAGAACAACTTTCTGAAAGCAGATTATCCACAGCTCTCCGCGGTCCTCCCCATCACCCAATGATCTTGCAGGGGAATGCATTAGAGCAGCCTTTTACCATGACAAGAAACACATGCTGTGCCCCCTCCTGTCTAATCTCCCAGCTGTTGGAAAGCGAGTCTTTTTAAGACAAGGCAATAAATGTAATACTTGAGGTAAATGCCCAATGATGGTAGAATATCTGTAAAACAAATTGTGATAACTTTTATCCATGTTCACTATATTGGCTTGAAAATTGAAAACATTGAAAACTGTCATCATAAGAAAGTAAAACTTTGAGCAAAACATAGCCTGCCAGAAGAACTCCCCACGTATTTAACAAATGGATGATTTATTTATATATTTATTTTTGATATTATACAAAAAACTACTGCTGTTGAATGAAAAAAATAATAAAACAGGCAGCCGAGACTTGGACCCAAACTTAAGTTTTGAAGGAAGAAATTAATCAAGGTTGTGTGCTTGTGTTTACTCTACCTTGGTATTTCTGCTCATGTGTGGCTTTAATTCTTGTGGGAGGGAAACTCTATTAAATGTCAAACAGAGAGAGCTGACACTGCAGTCACATCTTTAAGGGTCTCACTTAGCAAGACATTTAATGATAAGGCTTAAAACCAAAGCTTACTGTCTAATGCATCTGTCCTTTGTGTTCTCTCACCGTTTTTTTTTCTAAGTGCACACAAACATACAGGATTGCTTTGAATCATAGCTAATGTGCATTGTTCCTTATTTTCAGTTTCCTTTTCTTGTCTTTTCTATTGTATTGCATGGAACAGCATTGTAAGTGACACAAGAGGAAGGGAAGGATTGGAGACGAGCTGGAGAGAGAGAGGAATAATAACCATGTAGCCAGGACCATTACAAGCCCTTTGTGCCCTCTACTGTGTGACATTTACCAAAGTCATAGTCTAGTGTTGCTAATGCATGTCGTGCTGAGAAAAAGACTTGCATACTTTTCTTATACCCGGAGTAACCAGGAAAAAATGGAAATCCAAAACCATGCACCTCAATGAAAATCAAAGATATACTTGTAATGAGAACTGCCTTTGTTGAATTTTTGGTAGAACTGTAATGGTGTATTACCTGTGCTAATGAATGGATTATTATTTTAGCAGTCTTCAGGGTACAAAACTGGTGTTATTAATTATATTTACTAAATTAAAGTTGCCGTGCTTTAATTAATTAAACTGGATTGTGTGCATCAGAGTTAAAACCCTGCATTAGTTTCACTTATCAATGCCATTGGTTTGACTTTGGTCCTGAACTTCCTGCACCCTGCAGCGCTGATGGAAAGAGCCTGTGATTCTTTCTCAAAGTCATTGTGGTGAATTTGGGAGATGGAGGGTTTAGGGAGGCAGAGCAGGCCAGTGATGGAGATGTGATTGCCTAGATCTGTCGCCTTTTGCTTTGGTTCACCGCCAGCGTAGTGGTTTGACTTCCAATCGACTTCAGCTCCAGATGTTCCCAGCTATGTGCCTGGTGTGTTTGTGTGTGTATGTGTGTAGCTGGATTTTTGGCTATGCATGCGTTCCTGGGACCATATGTGTATGTGTAAGGGGATATTTTTATGCATGTTATCTGGCTGTTGTATTAATTTTGTCTGAGTGGCCAGAAATAGTTCAGAATAACAGCTTGAAATGTCTCAAAATATTGATAGCAAATGGAAAATCAGTTCTGTGTTAAAAAAAAGAAAGAAAGAAAGAAGAAGAAGAAGAAGAAGAAAAGAGGAGTTACTTTTTTTTGCATCGGTGGCAGCAGGAGCAGTGTTGAACCACAACGTAATGCAGCAAAAAGCACACAGCACACACAACCAAGATTAAAATCTTATCCTTTTAATACAAGTATCTGTTTTTTTCATCCATATGTGTATAACCTCCAGCTGAATTTCACTAGTTTGCAGCTGTCCTCTAGGCATGTTTGCCAAGAGAGCATCTAGAGTGTTGTTGGATGGTTTACATTCACTTTGGGGGGGTTAAAGTTGCTTCTTGGGGAAGGTTTAGGGATGTTGGTGAAGAAAAGGTAGTTATGAGCCCTTACAGAGTCAAAAATCAAGCTATAAAATAAGACAACTTCTTGGATTATTGAAAATCACAAGCTTGAATGTGTAAGCCCCTCTGCTCCCCTTCTACTGTCTTACCATCAGCCTCTGTGATTGTGATTAAAACCTGATTTTGTTCATGAACTTAAAAAGTTAGTTTGTTCAGTTCTTTTCTCAAATATGCTAATTAAACTTCCCCTTAAGACCAGCCACTTTTGACCTCCTGAAATGAAATACCATATACTCTCAAGTGAAAGCATTGTTCTCTCTGAATCTCCATCACTGAAGATTTCACATATTTAATGAGAGTAATAATGTACATTCACACAGTACACAGTTACTCCGACTCTGTTTCTCTCTATGTTGTATCAGTAAAAAACAGGCTCAAAATGTATTCCTACCTAACTTTGTTCTCTTAACGATTAGCAAGATGATTGAGGCTAAATGGCCTTAAATTACAGCCAGTTTCACGCCAACTGAGCCTGTTATTGATAAAATGCACCAGAATGATGAGTTGTCTAGCAATTTTGGACTCATTTCCTGCAAAAGAGTTAATTAGCATTAGCTTTCTGTGGTAAACTTGGCTTCTCACTCAAGAATGCACTAATCTCTCTTTCTCTCTCTTTCTCTCTCCCTCCCTCCCCCTCCTCCCGTTTCTTTCTTTTTTGGTAACTCTCCGTTGGACCTTCAAGGTAAGAAGATTGGTGCTCATTTTTCTCTGGTTTAGAAAGCAGCCTCACACAGAGCCAGTCTGTGACACCGTGCCTAACCCTTCAATCACTGTAACTTTGCATCAGCTAATGAGACATTTGGGTGCCTTTAAATTTGGTGCATATTCTAAAACTGGTACTTATAAATTGACAAACATATCAGTCATCTTTCAGCACAGTGAAAACCATTTTACATAAAGATTACTCTAAATCTAAATGCATTTTTTCCCTTATTTGGATCTGTTTCATGCCAACAAAAAATCAATGAGAGTAAATTTTAAACTCGTTGCTATTTTGTTGAGAGAAGTGAGATTAGAGCATAGATGATAAACAACACCTGTGCACATTTTCTCTGACATAATCATTCATGCTGTGTGGGTTGGTTGACTCGTTCAAGCCGCTGAACCCCAAATGGCTCCCAATGAGTGGGTCAGGGCCCTGCATGGCAAGTCTGCAGTGAGAGCGTGCCCACAGGTAAATGTGAGGAATTATGCAGCATTTTGCTGTGTTCCCAATTTAAACGTTATAGATACGTCTTGTCCATTTACCAGGTGATAGCACCAAATTAAGGTATGGTACATGTTGCTGTCATTTAAGAATAGACGACTGCTTTTCTTGCCAAGTCAAAATCACACATCAACTGAAGAGCATTGTATTTTCTCTCTGAGGTACATCACTATTTATGGTTCAGTCAAGTTTTACAGCTTAGGCCCTTGCTATTATAGTGCAGTGTTAATGCAGAGCAACTAGAGGGCCATTTAGAGGGAACAACAAGACTGAACAACTTCCTTTGTGACCACCCTCCTCTTTGTGACAGTATTCCAAGGAAGAAAGAAGTGACTCCTTTCTCTTCAATACTGTTGTAAAAATATTTCGCATTTATGCATTTTATAGTCATAATTATTGTGCTTTTGACAGCTTTTCTAGACCCATTATGTAAAAGTTTCATCCTGTTTGTTCTTCCTGACAGACAGTTCTGTCAGTACATGCACAATGCAAGTAATAAAAGTCCCTCTCCTGCTCTTGATGTAAGCCCCAAATTATCATCTTTGATAGTCAGCATTATTTGTTTAGACTTTTTTTCCACATATTAATTAATTAATGTCTTAAAATTGCTTTAAAGTCACAAACACCTTTGGCCTCATTAAGTATGCACCACCGTCTTATTCATGAGAATCTTTGATGTGGCCACACCCACAGCTAGCAATCACTCCCCTCCCTTATCTTACACTTTCTACGTCTTGCTAGCTACTTAAACTAAGCAGTGGCAGCATGTTTGAAGCAGACAAGCAAGAATCTGAAGAAGAAGGGAACCCTATCTTACACGGTCGCTTATAAGTAGGCGTGACCTGCATCACTCCTTACAACGTAGAATGCAACAGTTAAAGATACCTTGACCCTTTGCTTAACTACGTAAGCTGTCAGGAAATAATTAAGTTGAGTAGGTCAACCTTGTATTAGCTTCTTTCTGACTGACCACAGTTCATGTCACAGTAGCAAGCTATTGCATGCACCTATGCCCCCACCCTGCATTGACAGGATTGGTTCTCTGGGTTTTGTTTTTTAGGTTTATGGGGTATAAACTCTTCATGTCCAAAACTGTTTTTTTGAGACTATCATTGATGCACTGAAGTTTTAAGGAGGAAATTCACCGGCGTAGCACTGACTGCTAATTTCGATTGACATACTTAAAGGCATTTACTTTTTTTTGACGTTAGACATCATAATCACTGACAAAATGGACATAATATGATCATTATTTTCAGATCAATATTGACCTGATAAAGCTAAAGCTGGATGGGCTCCAGTTACAGCCTAACCATACGCATGGCAGTGTCTGGTGTGTGAGTGCAACAATACATGTGGGTGTGTGAGATCCAGATAAATAGACAGACTGATAGAGATGATGGCAGAACAGTTGGGCTGAATGGGCTGAAGTATTTGTCTTAAACAATCTTCCCTTTACAGGTTTACTCAAGCCATGCTTGCTGTAATGTGTTTTTGACTCCCATTGACTCCGAATTGCATTTCATTCGGCGCCCTGCAATCCACTTCCCTCTCTCTTTCTCTCTCTCCTTTTTTATTGCATCTCATCAGCCGTGGGGAAACAGCCCAGCTGCCGCTGTGATGCCACTCACGGCCAATGCGCCCTGACAGATTCCAATTAAGTTAGAAAATGTAACGTATGAATATTAGAAAGTAGTCTGACACAAACATCATCCCCTTCTTTTGTTGCATTATGCAGCTTGTAGTCGGGGGTCTCCGCCATTTCTACAAAGTTTATATCTCCACCCCCTCCTCACTTTGCTGACTCTCTCTCTACCCTAAAGCCATTTGTATACAGTTGTAAATATGCCCGCCACGCACACATAAACTCTCATTTAAGGCCCAAGATGGGGTTTTGTCAATCAGTAAATCTTGATTTGGCTTCCCGTGTGCATTCCAATAAACATTTTGGGGTAGAGGACGAGTGAAGGCAATGGGAACCAAAAAATAGGAGAATGTACAAATAAATTCATACCTGTATGGCATCTCATTTCTATGTGCATTGAATTATAACAGTGTGAACTGAATAGCTAGAAATTGTAATTTTGCCTTACAAGAAAATCTGAATTGAGGTGACTATAATCTTTTCTTTTTGCCTGCACGTGTGTCCATCGGTCTGAGACTGAACTGGTAACCCTGAACACTGCCAGCTCAGTGGTAGTTACATCAACCCATGGCTCAGTAGTGCAGCTTCATTCTGACAGACTTCCGTTGCTCCTGTGCTGAATGAGACCATTCCTCTTAGCTGCCAGTTTCTGCGAGTGTGTGTGTGTGTGTGTGTGTGTGTGTGTGCGTATGCGTCCTACTGTTAAAGCCATGAGGCAGAGCCAGGGCCCCGTCGGTGGGCTATAGACCATGTGTGACCTCATCTCAACCTGGCAACCCACTTTGCCTCAGATGGCGATAAGAGGGATTGCCAATCTTGCTGTCTGTCTGCCTACTGGAAGTGCATTTGTCCCTTTATCTCAGTCTGCTGCATCTTAAACTCCTTCTTAAATGTGATTACAGTTGCTAAAGTCGCGGACAGCATGGGAAATGTAGGCAGAGATGTCTAGAGACAGGAGATTGCAGGTCAGGTAGGTCAGGAAGAAGTGGAAATGGCTCATGGACTAGGCTATGTAAAAAGAATCACAGAGTTCTTTAATCTTTTCGTATTTCAGATGTGTTTCCCAGTTTTTTTTTTTTTAAATACCTAAAAACCTACTCCTTGGTACGTAACCTGAGGAAATCAAAACCAAAATAACTGCATTCCAGAGCATCCTGAATTCCTCCAAATTTTGGGTGAATGTCCACTGACAACTTTGCAAAGCTGCAATTAAAAATGTTCCTGGATGTGAAGCGGTGCTGCTTGTAATGCAGCGCTCTGTTTGTCAGCATCACAATGTGCTAACCCTGTTTCTTCAGGCTTTATGTTTACGCTACATTTTGCTGATACTTTGTAATTTTTTTTGCAGCAGTGTGCTCAAATAGATGCATCCTCGATGTCTGGAACACCTGAGACACCGATACATCTATTTCTCAGCTCATAGCTCATTTTTTAACAGCAGTGAGTGGAAGTTGGACCCGTGTGTTTTCTAAGATGTCAATCAGACAGATTTCTGGCATTTGTTCTTGTCAGTGCTTGCTACAGAAACCTGACAATGATTACTATAATTCTGACACCTCAATCCACCACAGCACTGGCTTGTAGCTGCAGCATTAAACGTACATGTGCTGGCTCACCTCAACCACTTAAGCATGAAGCATCAAAGTCTGAGTTACCCTCTAAATAGTTTAATCCAACATAGGCCTCAACTGCAGCATGTTTTTGAACAAGCATTGGTAAAAGTAAGGCAACAGGAAAAAGCCTGGGGGACATTATCATTGGTTCTGCGTCCTTGCAGGAGGCTTTACAAAATCACTTAATTAAGAGTTCTTTGAAATATGCTTAGGCTCCCTCCAAAAGAAAGCAGTGGTTGTTGAAACTGTGTGAGCGATAGTCATCCGGTATCAGCCAGTGCAACCTTCATGGGTTAATTAGAAAGCTTTTGTGGAACAGTTTCAACAGGTGAGGTACATGGAGAGATCTGGCTGCCATCCCCTTTTAAAGTGGTCCCCTTGTGCAGCGATACACCCCTTCCAGCAATCCTGTCACGTTTGGACTGCTCCCTTGAAGTCCTGTTCTGAAGAGGGCGTCAAGCAGCATCTTTGATTCACGCTGGATCTCCTTCACAGTGTCAAAACGACGACCCTACAGCTTCAGTTTTATTTTGAGGAACAGAAAGAAGTTGCAGGGAGCCACATTCAGCCGGTGGGTGGGTGGGGAACGATGATGGTGTTGTTGCTGTGAGCGTTTTGTCATGTTGAACAACACATTTACCATTGCACCGCAGTTCAGGGTTTTTTCACCAAACATTCACCCTTGGACACCTCAGAAAGTCCCAGTAGCGCTCAGAATTACTAGTGTGACTTCGAGGGGGAAAAATTCACAGTGTACAACTCCATGAATGTCAGAGGAAATCATCAGCATGCTGTCGGTTGCACTCCTAATTTGACGTGTCTCCTTTGGTCTTGGAGACTGCAGGCTCTCAGCTCTGAAGATAGCTGTCTGGTCTCCAGGTTGCTGCAGTGGACACAAAACTCTCATCACCAGTGATGTTCCTCAACATGAAGTTTTGATCATCCTGGGCCTGTAAACAAAGATCCTTGCAAACTTTAGCAATATGTTGCTTCTCTTGAGATCTTCAAGCCACGATTAAAATTACAAATGGATCATATACCAGTGGTCACAGAAGCACATGTAGCATAGTTGCTATTAATATAACGAGAATGCCAACTCACAAAAGTTATTGCCTGCACCTGCTGCATGCACATTACTGCTCACCCCAACATATTGCATTGTATGGTGATTTAAGTTGTGCCCCTAATTTTTGTGTAAGTGCTCCCAAATTTCTTAAGTATGCAGCACTATTGCTACTTGTACAAAAAATTAAGTTCAGAGCCCCAGACAGGATTGATTTTTTTCACTCCGTAGATGACACACATGATAATACAGGACAGTACATTTGCACATACACTCAATTACACAGAAAATCGCACTTAAGAAATGGCTCACACTTAAAGACACAATGCGACATTAAGTAAATGGGATGTGTTGTTATTCATTCGCTTGTCCTGTCTGTAGGAGTGGACTCTTTCTTCAGGCAAGAGCTCACTGTTGTGCTCGCCTGGGGCTAAAAATGCTAATGGAAGGGTTGGGAATCAATGCACACAATGTGTGAAACTGTTTTGCAGTAAACAGCTTGTGTAAATAACGCTCTAAAGCTTTTGCATCATTTATAAATTTTCTTTTGCCAGTTGATTTGTGGACAGAATGTACTCCAATCCAATCCAGTCACTTCTTCTACGACTACTGCTAATGATAAACTTCATTCAACAAGATTATTCCGGCACGACAAAGTGTTTTTGTATCTACACACAGTTATTGACACCACTGTGTCATCCTTTGACCAGAAGAATGGATGAAACATTTCCTTGCAGTATTTCAGGGCTTATTTTAGCTTGCAGGCAAGATGACTTGTTTGTTGTTACCGTATATTTTTTTATGAGGATCAAACAGTAAAAATAAAGGGCGATTTTAAATTTTATTAGGTAGTAATGTTGAATGATGTAGAGATTTGGAGAAAAAAAATGACAAAAATGAATCCTATTTTAAAGGATACCACAGCAAACTAGAGAATGCAAAATATGTGACTGTGTGACAAATCCACTTGCCTTGACCTTTTTCCCTGACCATCTTTTTTAGCCTATTTTTCTCACAGTGGTAGTGGATGGAGAAAAGATTCAGCATCTGGGACTGGTTTCTACCTGGAGAGCAGCTTAAGCCAGCGCCCTGACTCAATGCAACCTGCACATCTCTACATGCATTAATGTAATGGCCGGTCTGACTGGACCAGAGAAGGCTGTGAGATAGGAGGAGTCCTGCAGAGGGCAAATTGCAAAAAATAGCAGTTTATCATCTTCAATTCCACATAGATATGGAAGAGAGGAGAGGAGGGGAGGGTGGGGGGAGGAGAATTTTATGTTGGCAACATATCCTCCCCTTCTGGCTAAAAGAACAGTAGATTGGAGTTTGAATACATGTGTGAGTTTGTTTGTGTGTGTGTGTGAGTGCACTTAAAAGTTGTGTGAAATGTCCATCACAAGGAAATCAAGCAACCAACGATAGATGTGTTTTCCAAGTACTTTAATACACTACTGAAATGAAATCCCCACCATTCTGCAATACTTGTACAAATACCTCTTTAACAGCCACCTCACAATCTCCCTGTCCGAGCTCTCTCTGTTGACATACAGCAACATAAAGGCATATTCATTGGCTACATTTCCCAAAGCAAGTGTTGAGTAGAGACCATTGAATGCCAGAACAATGGGGACAGTTCTGTCACCTCCAGGTTCAGATATCGACTGGGGAAACGTTTCGTTTTGGTACCAAAACCGAGCGATGAATGTGACTCTTGTACAGATCATTGTTTGCGCCTCCGTCTCCATTACGAGAGGCAGTTTAATATGTGTTGGTGGCATCCTGCTGGTTTCAGCGCTGCCTTTCCTGTGATAGATTTATAATTCCTTAGCAACATTTAGAAGACAAATTGCAGGCTTTGGCGTGGACATTTCTCTCTGTTATTCCGTTTTCTTCTTTTTTTTTCTGTCGCTCTTCGCTTCTCACTCAGTTGCAGTTTCTTGCTCTTTATTGCTCTTTGTCTTGGTGCCTGCTGGTCAATATTTTTTCTCTTTGTATCTCTATGTTTCCATCGTGCCTCTTTCTCTCTCACTCTTTCTCTCTCTCTCTCTCTCTCTCTCTCTCTCTCTCTCGCGTTGTAGCCCCCTATCAAAAGAGGGCCAGCAGACTCCATCACCAGAATGAGAAAGCAGTATCTCGACACACAGGGGTTGTTATTTTGGCCAAGAGTGTTCAATAATAATATGTGGTCTGCTCTCTAATGTTAGCCCCGACCAAAGGTGGACCTCAACAGCCCATTAATCTTTGGAACACACAAACACCCATATACTGTACACACACTTACATCAACCTGTTTCTGTGTGTGTGTGTGTGAATTTGCCCTCAAATACACACACAAATGCACAAAAAAACATCACTTGCTACAGCCAGTTGACCTGAGCACTGGGGAAACAGGTTTCGTAATGGGATCAGTGGCTACTGGCAGACCCTTTCACCCACAATCTCATCACCCCTGCTTACAGTAAGTGGATAAAAGAAGGACTAGGAAGAAGAGCAATGGTGGATGAGGAAATTTACTAACTTGAGTGTCCTGGCGGGCTGGTGTGACTCCAGGCAGTTATTGTGAGTCAGTGGCAAAAAGCAGCTCTTCAAATTCAACCGCAAGCGACAAGGCAGAGGACAAGCAGTCACACTCATAGGAATTAAAAGGAATTAAAAAAAAAAACAACTCATGCACACTCTATTTTTCAATTTATGTACTTTACCTATTGTTTCTATATCCATTTGTTCATCTTCCGGGTCGTAGTGGAAGCAAGTTAAGCAAGCTAGTCCGGATGTTACTCTCCTTAATGTTTTCGGTCTGATGCCCTCCCAGAGCACATCAGATCCATAATCTCTCCAGCATTATCTCAGTCTACTCTGAGCTCTCCTACCACTGAGACATGCCTATAAAACCTGCAAAGAAACACACACAGAAGGCATCCTGATTAGATGTCTCAATTAGTGGTCTTTATAGGGATACTATTACATCTAAGTAGCCAACAAAGTTTGGCTTGAGTCCCATACTTTGTACTAACACCATCATCAGTGTGGAATCCATGTTGGAAAGTTTTTTTTTTTTCGTGCATTCAAAACACAGATTTACCACATTTTCTAAATGAAACTTTGCAGTCATGAAAAGAGACTTTTCAGTCCCACAGGTAAAAACATAAAGATCCTTCAACCTTAACGAAGAAAAATGCAAATTCATCTCTTTACCTGCTGTGTATAATATTCTCCCTCTTTTGTTCATTTTGTAAAGTGTACTGTGATAAGTTAACTGACCTCATGTTTCACATTTCGTACATATTTCACTCAAACTGCTGTTGAAAATAGTCATCTGTTGTTTCTTTAGCTCGATGTACAGAGACAGGTCAATTTAAGTTAATGAGCAAAAAACTTGATACATGAGGAATGACTTGTTTTTAAGTGTAGTTTTATTTTCTTGTGCCTTCAGCATGGCTTCATGGAGGTAGACTCTGCCTCAATATCTGTCAATCACATAACTTTGAGCAAACAATGAACAATGCAAAGATGTAAAAACAGAAGGCAGCATATTCCCCTTTGCCATCCATCAGAAACTTTGTGTCATATATGGGCAGGTTAGTCATCATACCTTTGTGATAATTGCAATGCGTCCACCTCTTTAAATAGTCATAGAAAGACAAAGAGGAAGGAAAAATGTGTGAGGGCAAAAGAATATTTAGGCAGAAGGATGTGGGAAGGGTCAGCCTGTGAGAGCTCAGGGGCTTTCTACACACTCATCTCAAGAAACACAGTACCTCACTGTTTGAGCACTGTGTGAGCAGACCGGCGCTCATTTTCATGTTGGCTTTAGATTTTGCTTAAAAATACATCAGTCAGAGAGATGAAGGAGAAGGTCTTCAGAGGCACTACAAAAGACGAACCAAACGGGGATTCATTGACAGATTTGCCCTTTACTCCCAGCTGTTACACAAGTGCTATAAAGAGTCCAGTCATAATGGAGGCCTAGTGTGAATTTTTTATTTATATGTTTTTCCAACACCAACGCTACACAAGGCCCTCCGCACTCCTCAAACGGCCTGCTTCGTACCTCATGGTAGCTTCTATTGTATTAAAGTAGGCTTCTTTTAGAAATAAGTTGAAATAAAATTCCCCCATGGTGGGTTGAAATCCCATTTGCGAAGTGAGCTGTGGTACATGGGATCAAGCGTTGCTGCTAGACAAAGAAAACTGAAAGCGGGGCAGGAACAGTGAGGTTAGAGACGAATTTAATTAGATGGAGAGAGGGGCAGCGATAGAAGAGAGAGAGAGAGAGAGAGAGAGAGAGAGAGAGAGAGAGAGACAACACCAGAGGGGGAGCTGACTCATTCATCACTACTTTCTTTCTTTTAACTCCTTGGGACATTTTGTGATTCCTATAAACATGTTCCAAGTTTGTTGAGTGAGGATAGTTGAAAATAAATTAGGGTAAGATCAAGTTTTTTTTGTTGTTTTTTTTTTTCAGACAGACGGTGTCTTAACAGGCGGTGCTCACGCTCTCCTCAGCTCTTTCTACATGCAGCGTTGCTTCTTCTGGCTCCAGAAGGTTACTTTCAGTAGTTAAAAGGATGAAAAGTGAGCTTTCAAGTGATTATGAGATAAATCTCTCCCAAACATGACAGTGAAACTTTGATTTTAGACCAAAGTACAAGGACAAAAACCCTTTAATCTTCCTTTATTTTTCATTTGATTAAACTGATCTCAATGAGGCCGTCTGGTGTGCCCCTGCAACATTTCGACCCACGTTTATTTGACCGCAGAACTTTGAGTTTACAGGGGTCTTGTTGTCACAGAAATAGTTAAACAACTCAAAAAGTCGGCTTTTTAGTCCCTGCAACAACCCATCAAAAATTCATCCCGCTTTATGAGATCATCTTCTTAAGGCAAAACTCAGCCATGTTTTGAGTACTCAACAACTCCTGTAGGCCCATAGCTGTCGTTCTCAAACAGGGGAAACTTTTCAGAGCCACAGGAGGTGAGTGTTTGATACTCCAAACATATTTGGGTGGAGTATTCCTTCAGGGCTTGAAATGTAACTTCTATCACTGCACAGGCTCAGCGTGCCAACCCGTACAGCAGATGCGAGTAATTCCATGACCCAGTCACTCTCTGCTCTCTGGAAGTCTGTTCAGTTTTATTTTGTTGTGCTCTTTGCCTACTTGTATCATGAGTTAGACGAACATGGTGGGAAGTTAGCCCGAGGTAAGCGAACGCTTTCTCAAATGTGGCACAGACGATGAAATGTCACGGCGAGGTACATTTGCACACAGAGAGGAAAAGGAAGGAAAAGTTTACATGACTGCATTTCTCTTCCCATCCTCACTTACATCGACAGCTTTAACAAGACCCCTCGAGACTTTGTGCCACAATTTAGCACACAATCTCAGCAGTTTTAAAAGTTACGGGGAAAAAAAAAGACCCGAACGCATCATGCACTGGACTACACGGTTTGACAATGCAAGTGGGTGGGAGTCGGACCTTTTTCTTGTTGCTCACACTATCTGCCTATCCTGATTGTCAGCATATGACTACGTCTGTTGAGACAGTGTAGAGCGCTGTTTGCTGCAGGGCATTCTGTTTGTTGCAGCATCCCCATCCTGAGCTTCAGCGTGCATCGCAGGCCCTCTGCAGACTGTGTACTAGAGCCGAAAACAGAATACAAACAGATGGAAACATCAATTTCATGGCTGAAATCAGACACAGACCTTTTTTTCGTCTTTAGATTTTTTTTTTTAGTTTAAAATGTAACTTTGTTTTCCTTTAAACCCACATTCTGTCAGAGTAATACAGATCCCTCTTGTGTGTGATTTAACACCTTCAGACCAGCCCTCTCCCCTCTGTTTTCTCATGTCGTCTCCTCTTTGCAGTTTCTCATGACACTGAAAAACATCCCAGATGACTGTTTGAGACTATGCTCACATGAGTCTTGGATATTTTTTTTACATGTTTATGACAAGTTCATTCATATTTTGTAGGATTTGACAGTGGTTATAGTGCAGTTAGGCACAGCTTTGAAAATCTGTGACACGTTCCAGAATGTTTTAAGAACAAATATTGGGATTGAATCATAACAGGAAAGTTGAGATGCATAATTTTCCATTGTGCGTCATCCTTCTGACACTGACTTTTACTCAAGTATTTATATCCCCCATAACACTTCTAAGACTGCTTCACCAATCCCATGAAAGGTTTGTAATGGATGAAACAGATATTTTCAAAGTAAAATGGCAGGCTTTAAAGAAACTGGAATAATTGTGCTTTCCAAGTATATAAAGCTTCGGTGTAAAAGTGCATTGACTGTAAGGTGCATGGCTCGCATACCTCAGCATGTTCCAGAGCAGCTTAATCAGGTTTCTTAGGTTTTTTTCATTCAGTATCATCATCAATTAGCATATGGTTGTCAGAAGCACTTGCCATCTCGCAGGCTTTAATGTTGGCTCAAAGCTAGCTGGTGACGACGGGGAAGCCTTTTTGTTTGTGGCAAAAACAGGAGGAAAATGCCAGGCATTGCCTAGTAAACAAGGTTTTGATATGAATGGTGGCTTGCAAAATATTGCTCCTGAGCCGTCTCAGCGGAGTCTGTGGCAATCTGTAAATAAGGAGACCAAAGGGGGGAAATGTCTAATCGTCCTTGAAAAGGATGTGCCACAGTTTTTTAATATCTTCTGCCCTGATGCCCAGGGGTATTGCAGGGGTGGGAGGAGAGGGGAGGTGTGTGTGTGGCGGGTGTGCTGTCGGCGCCGGGTGATGGGGCATTACTCTCGCGCCATTGACTTCATTACAGCCCCTCTCACATATCCATCCCTCACCCTCTCCAAATGCCCTTGCCAGCCTCTAATTCACTTAATTCCTTGATTATCTATTCTGACGGCATTCGGGCAGAAAGGTCAATACTTTTTGTGGCATGCACCTGAACTTTACTGCACTGACTCAAAAACGAAGGAGCTGGCTTCATCAAAGCGGTGCCGAAAGGATGGAAAACATGATGTATTGCAATCGTACGCTACCAGTTGGTTTCATTAAATTTTCATAGTTCACACACACTCACAGGCGTATTGTAAGAGAACACACAAAAATGGTATGCATCAGTGCGCACAAGGACGGGGAGAAAAAAAAAAAAAAAGCGAACATGAACACACCACAAACGCAGTCGTACACTTGCTACAAACACCCATTTCTCTCCTTTCTCTTTGCCCATCTCTTTGATGAAATCGAGGTTGCCATGCCGTGACTGTACGCGGCAGACGCACGAACAAGTGTTTCCCCCTGAGGAGATGCGATCTAAATGGGAAAGCAACATGACAGCTTTGCTCTGAACGGCCACATAATCAAACGCCACACCCACAGTCGCACACCAGCACTTCTGCTCAGGAGGCTTTTCATTCTCCGCTTCATGCATGTAAAGCATAAAATACAATGTCCCACCGTCTGCAGTGCTAAAACAAATTCTGCATCTGCTGCAGAATGTCCTTTTTTTCCCTGTCGAGATTATTTTGGACTCTTATTTTTGATTTAGAAAGTGTTCTCTTTACTTTTACTCAGTTAGGTTTTACGCACTCTCTGTATCTTTTTCCCGACTTTTGCCCCGTGTCATAGCTATCAGAATGAAAAAAACATTGATTAGGCATTCTAGGCACTTGAAGGGTTGAGTTAAAAATGCCAAAGTGTCATATAGAGTCCAGTGATTCCACAGAATCTGGTACATATCTTTAAGTCTTGTACTTTGCTCACTGCTCTAGTCCTCTATCTACAGCACTTTCATTTAAACTCATTATTACAGTCTGCTGGACTTTGTCTGGACTCATGTTGACTCTGACATTGTCATGGTATGAGCGTCTCTTTCTGTCTAAGCCAATCTTTGCACAGGAAGAGGAGATATATGAGATATTTTAGACTATTGCCTAATGTCAACGAACATATCTGTCAGACAATGTGAAGCCTTTACTTTTCTTAGTCTTTGTAATAAAGTATCAATGCAGGAACCACCACAGTACTTGCAAATGAATGTCAGAGTTTTTAAAATCAGACCTTTCATGTCAAAAATGCACCCTTCTTGCACATGAAGCATCCATATTGTTTTTCCTCTGGATGAAAAAAATCCTCTCCTTCAGATTCGCTATGTCTACAGTTCATTTTAATTGAGCACACCCATCAGTTTATAGATAATTAATATGTATGCACAGTTATAGTCAATAAAAACGTTTAGTGGACTGCGCTAAATGGTCACAGAGGCCCAATCAGGACTGGATTGGCATGCTGCAGCACTCTGATACATTACCAAAAAAAAAAAAAGAAGTTTCCTTAGCTGGTAAAATGTCTTGCTGCATCATCTGTGTGAGAGATGAGATCCACCGTAAATCTCCAAGCTGCTGTCTGAAACGCACAGATTTGAGTCACTTTGTTCAGAAAAGCTGCCACTTCGGGTGAACGCATACAGCACTTAAGCATCTTGTTGAGTTTTGTGCACATAATATGCATGTGGGGGTGGGGTGTGTGAGTGGGTGACGAGGACACAAATATGACAAATGTGCATATGTGTTTTATGAGACAGAGAAAAAGAAAGCAGAGCAGAGCGAGTCAGAGACTGTGTGACAGGTGGATGGTGTGTTGTTATGAATGTGTGTGTGTGTGTGTGTGTGTGTGTGTGTGTGTGTGTGTGTGAGTGTGTTTGTGTGTACATGTATGAATATGTGTACATTGACTCCAGATATGTGAAGAGTTAAGGCTGACAGTGTTAGCTGACAGTTGGAGCTGGTAATTCCGCATCACCACACACACATTCACACACACACACACACTCACACACGTACACAATGTGGTGCAAGAATGTTAGAGTAGGATCTGTTACACTGCATGCAAAGCACTACCCAGCCTCTGCCAGCTTGGCTGGGCTGACTTGGCTGATACGTCTGAGTAGTTTGGCTTCACTTCTCCCTCTTGTTTCTTCTCTCTCTCTTTTTTCTTCATCAATCTCATTTAATCAGTCATTTCCACCTGAGGAGGATTCTGTCCACCTGCTCTCTTTTACACAAAGTAAAAAACTAAGTCCCAACAATAATCGAAGAGAGCTGTGGTTTATCAGTCTGAGTTTGTAAAGTATTTTGGGAGTAACACAAGGCTTAAAGCATTTCTGTGTTGTTATTTTTCTCTGTCACTCAAAATTGGCAAATGCATCCTTTATTCTGCTCATGTCCATGGAACAAGATGATTAATCTATAGCCATGCGAGCAGTTGAACGAGGCTGTACTCAGGCGATGGTTTGAACAAGCTTACAATGACAGTGCTGATTTCAATCCTGATTTTAGTAGATTTAGTCTGTCAGCTTAGCTTGTTTGCATGCTAACAATAGTTAAATAGAAAAAACTCCAAATAAAAGCAAAGTTGCTGGTACAGTTAGTACACTGGCTTAGCAGATTTTGTCAAATTTTGAAACTTTGACATCAGACAAGTTAGCAAAAGGTTCATCCTTTAAGCGCCCTTAATGTATGCAGTGAATGTAATAGCTATGCATCCAATTGTTAAAATATTTCACTCTTTACACTTAAGTGTCATCACTGACGTGCCTTGAGCTCATCAGATGTACACAAAAGAAATGACGATGTGCTTTCTTGATGCAAATGCGTGTATTCACTGTATGAATACTTTCATTATTAAAAGAAGGCTGAGTGCTTGTATCAGTCTAAATGCACACATCCTCCTTCTTCCCCTGTCCAGGTGCTATGTGCCAGGCACTTCATTAGCTTAGCTCTGCAGATGGACGCCGATGGTACCAGGCTTTTTGAGCTTCATTCTTTGTGACTTGTTGTTCATTAAAATCAAATTACGTGTCAGGAAGCATAACTTGTTCGTGCTGTAGTGCAGTTATTGCTCAACAAGCTCTTTGTCTTGCATCAGTGCGTGTCTGTGTTTGTCTTACACAGTCTGCCGGGCCAATATCTGCTCATTCTGTGCACCTGACTGGTACATTTGTAACAAAGTTTTCAAAGACACACTGATTTTCCCCTTCTGCAGAACAGCTGTTTTATTGACTGGAGTTTAGGTCTTTACAGTGAGGATCCTTTGGTGTCAACTGAAACACACGAATAGATTATCTGAAATGAACCCTTTAGCCAAATTATATAAATGACCTCACAGAGCCGTGTGAGTCTGAGAATCTCTCGATTATTGAAAAATGATTTGTGTCGAGTGTTAAAAAACACCACAGCATTATTCTGTTAGAACTTTACTATCATCATACTTAGAATAATTAGAAAATGAAGGACGGAACGTTCTCTTAACAGCCAAGAAGGAGTAAAGATAGAAACCCTATAGCTGACCTCCACTGAAAGATGAAGAGATAGAAAATGGTAAAAGCACTTTTTTCTACCTCCTGAGCCACAGCTGCTCTTGGAGGAATACAGATGCAGAAAATAATCATTTTAAGAGCAAGTCACAATACTCAAAACTTTAAGTACCTGCTCCTCCCTTCCAGTTTATGTCTCCTCTTTATCTTTCTGGCCTCCTGTTTGTCCTTTTTTGTGTTCTTCTGCCTGTATTTATTCTCTTTATTCCCAAGTCACATTTTTAGCATTCAGAAGATACTTTCATACAAACTGGTCTTCCCTTTCCCCCTTCTCTAAATAACCCGATGTTGCAGACAACCGAACAGTATCAAAGGGTTGTGCTTAGAGCAGCAGAGCCAATGATCATGTAAGTGGGCTAGAAATCAGGTAAAGTGAGACAGCCATGGAAACAGACAGAAGGCATTGTGACTTCACGCAGGATAAGAAAAAAAAAAACAACAATTAACATGTTGAGTGTGTGTACTTGCAATTATACTGAAAAAAACATCAAGGTCAATGAGGGGTTTTCTTGTCCTTTTCTTTGCTTTCTGTGCGGACAGTCAGGCTGTATCCAATCAATTTACAGCAGGGGGGTCATTGGTCAGAGACCCCCACAGGTAACCTATGTGAGACAAGTCGTAGCATCGGCCTCAAGCAGTGTCCCTAATCAGTCACTTAGTTTCAGCTATTTTCACATCAGCTGTCTGCAGCTACATTAAAGAAAGCACATAAATGTTATTGCCTTTGATTCTAGCTACATCTCTGCCCTTATTGACTTAGCAAGCACTAGCTTGTTAGAATCAATACCAATGTTATCACAGCGCCCCAGGTGAGCAAGATATAAAGAGAAAATCAGGTGTGACAACATCACCCCCATCATCAATACAGTTGCCTCCTCTCCTTTGCCTGCCTTCGACTGGTTATTGACTGCTAATGAGAGGGGAGAATTGATCTCTCCCCTTGCTCACGCTCACTGAGAGGTGACTTTACATGGGTAGCAGGCAGAAGGCAATCAGAGCATATGGGTGATAGACAGAGGATGTCAAACAAAGACAGGGAGGGGTGCAAGGGAATTGAGTTATCCAGAGGGTAGTGGAGTCGTCTTTAATTGGAGGCCTGTGAGAGCCCAGAGGTTCTAAAGAAAGTGAGAAAACTTACGCTAGTTTTGATGAAGCTATTAGCAACTTCCAGTCTGGGATGAGCTCAGGGGAAGCAGAAACAAGAGGATTCAGCAAATTATCGCGAGGTGGTTTACACAGCATGTTCACACTGCAAACCATTTGCACATGAACATATTTGGTTCTTTAAATGGAAAGAACAGCAAAAAGGATTTGAGAAAATTTGAGAGATTTTCCCATATCAGTGAGTTTCAGCAAGGCCGGAGGAGCCATCTGTATTCATTCGCATTATACCCAACTGTCGCTATATATAGGAATCTTACCGGGGTCTGTGTCCATACAGTGTTTTTTTCAATGGTTTCAATGAAGTACACCTCTTGCAGATGCTCCGAGTGTCTGTTTTCAGAGCACTCCCACTTCCTTGTGTGGAGACTTCAAGCACTGCTTGTTCAAAATCTTTTCACCAAAGCACTGTTGCTGTTGTCATTGGTACTCCTCTTAGGGTAGCAAATTGTGTATTAGAAGAGGCCGCTTTCGTCACCCTGGTTACCAAGAAAATGGAAAAGAAGCTTGTTCTCACTGAGTCTGTCTATCTGTCTGTCTTCATGATTCAGCAGACATAGTAAGAGAGACAGAAAAGCAAAATTGTCAGGGCGGACAAATGCTGAGCTCTGAACGCTCTACCCTTTTAAGCTTGATGTTAGCTGTGTAGTCAATCCTCAGCCAACATAATGAAACAAAACTGACCCTCTGCATTTTTTTTGTTTCATTGTACCAATATTTCAATTCCAGCACTGCTCAGAGTCCTGCCAGCACTTTTTCTGAGGGGAAATAAATCCATGTTGACATGGGGGCTTATAAACCATCATGACAGTTTTTGCAATGATCATCTAAAAAAAAAAAAAAAGACTAAAGGTATATAGTTTAAAGGGTCAAATTTCAAATTAAAAAAGTGAGTGCTTCACCATAAAGGATTAACTCGATAGAGTGAGATTTTAGGGAAATAAAATCAGCTCTCTGATGTAAATAAAAAGAATGATAATATTGAGCACATGAAAGTGCACATCTGGCCTCAGGCTGTTTGTTGACAGACTCAAACCTTAATAATGAATATTATGCTACCTTCAGGGGCGGTCGTTACAATTTAAATTGCATATTGGGCACTTAACATAAAAGCGATATGGACGCTCTCATTAATGGCCGGAGCAACAAATCTTTCGAGAGAAATGTATCAATATGTATTCGTGACTCCACTTCCATGACTTGTATAACAACATGTACATTATATTACGATGGTTCTTTGAATGAGCAGGATTCATGTAAGGAATCAATTCTGCAGTCTTTGGAAATCTAGTATCATTATATGTGATTAGTTATATGATTCTAGGTGAATTTGAAGTACACATAGACATGATATATTTAATTGGATTTATTTTAAAGACCTATGTGTAGTTTTTCGATGCTGCTGAGTCCAATTTTGTTTTTGTTGTTTGTTTGTTCAGACTGAAACTGTGTGAATCCTTTGCTCTGTTTGTCTCACTTCTTACTGAATCATTATGAGCCCGCCATTACAACATAAAGTAAACTTGGTGGATTTGTTAGAAATGTTCTTAAGGTGACGAAGGTTCTCTGGCAGCTGCCGATATCTCCTCCGAGCACATAACACTCATTTGGTGGGAGCGTAGCAACAACTGAGAAGCGAAGCCATCTGTGAAATCCATAGCTGTTTATGATGAACGATGCAAAGCATTTCAAAATCAATCGGGATTTTAAACATGTTCTAGTGTACCTCCAGCTTTATTAAGAGTCCATTTCAACCAGATGACATTTTTATTTTCTCTGCTTCCCTTGCACCTTGATATTCATGTCATGTCCTCAGAAAAGCCCTAACAGGGAATAATTGGGTCTTGTCAGCCAGCAGGAAAGTTAGACCATCAAAGATAATTGCATGCTAATGTTCAATAAGCCTTGTAAGTCGCTGCAGATAAGTGTGGCTGCCAAACAGCCTTGCCAGGGGAAAGCACATCTAATCCCTTGGCTGTGGCCGGGGAAAATTAATACTAAGCTCCTTTGGCCAGACACTTCCAGTGTGGTGGTAGAAACAATTACACAACAGTCCACCACAGCACAATTAATGGATAACCGGGGTGCTGCCCAGATGTACACATTATAACAAAGATGCATCTACCCACTAGCTGTACAATTAAAAATTGTTCGGACGGAGTAGAAGTGGGCTGTTTGTTCGAGTTCACTGCACGATGGAGTTTATGTAGCGGGGCCCAATTGTTTCAGGACTCATATTCATCATTTTCACCAATCCACTGTGCTGTATCCTCCGTTTACATGGTGGTCTGTATCTCAGTAATAGCTAATTAAAATGTGCCACAAAATAGACCAAGCATATGAACACATCATATGTTGAAAAACTATCACTTTCAGAGGGGTTCTTTAACTATGAAACCGCTGATCTTTGAATTTGGGGGATTTATTTCAGTTTCAAGTTTAATTATCGTTTTCGTAATATGTCAGTTGGAGGTAGGTAACATTTTTACAAGGAGAGTTTAGAACTAGGAACCTCAGCCTTGACTTTGCTGGATAAAAGGGGGGCTCAAAGAAATCATTAGCAAATGGATGCAGCAATCAGTGACTTTAGTAACTGAATTTTCTACCAATAACTCCATCAATAAATAGAGTAATCACATAAAAATTTATTTTGCTTAATGAGTAAATATTCTAAAAAGAAAAGAAGACAGAGTTTATAAACTCAACAACCGATTAGTTTCTTTTTTGGAAAAAAACGGCATTTTTGTTGCTTGAAATACATACAATGGAAAAAAAATCTGTCAAAATTGAACCAATTTAGTGACTGAGGTGTCAATTTACTTTCTGTCTTTGTGGCGCTTGTAGGAGGAATAAACAAGTGACAGGAAGTGTGTACTATTGTGCTAATTTACTTTTACAATAGACACACTGTGTGCTGTTTTCTGTTTGTTCTGGCTTGAGATGAAACCGAATGATGAACACTTTCTTTCATTTTCTCTGTCCTCTCCCTCCTCCCTCCTCCCTGATTTTCTCTCCCTTCCACCATTTTGCAAACTGCACCATCAAATATCATCAAACATCTTCTTCACATTATCTGCCCATGGCATAAGTTCAGTCTGTGACAGCAGCAATCATCAGTGTAAAACACAATGGGCTGTATACAGATATATGGATTATAGATAGCTTTGATACAGACAATTTTACAATGATGACTTTTAGTACATGAGTTTCTCAAGGAATCATTTCTGTTATCTTTATCAGCTCCTGAAGCTGAACAAATTCACTTTAAACAAAATGTGCCTCCAAGACAACCGTACTAATATCAACAGGATATTATCAAGCAAGAGGTCATAATAGGGGGAAATTGAAAGAGCAAACACTTAAAGACTGTCTGTTGTCAAAGCAGGAAATAACACAGTGAGTTAAAAAACAAAAGCTAAGGTTTGAAGAAGTAAGTTGTTTAGATGTTTTAGAACTGAACACTGTTTGTTTTAACCCCATGGCTTTAGAAATACCAGCAAAGACAAAATGTATGTGGGAAACAGGCACAGAACAAGTAAATAATTCAAAATTCACTCCCTTTCTCTCATCTTATTCATACTCGACTCAAGTAACTTCATTATTTACAGGCGAGTGTAAAATGTGCCAGTGACCTTTTGATGTTCCCTGTTCACGGGTGATGAAAGTTAGTGATTTCTTACTTAAATCAAGTGAGCCAAAAGTCCAGCCACTGCCTCTGAAGAGAAAACCCTCTCATCTCTCTTTCAAGCTCCCAGTGAGTTTCTTTAGTGCTTCCCAGGGAAATGTATGTAATATTTAATAGGAGATCTAAGTAGCAAAAAAGTTTGTTCAGATATAATGTAAATGACTGGGGACAATATGAATTTCCGACTTATGTTTTTCAATGTAAGCAGTTCTCTCCTCCTCCTTATCTTCTCTCTCATTGCTTCCATATAATACAGTGTCTACAAGCACATGCATTCATTGCACACAAAAATATGCAATGTTTAGTAACTCACTCGCGCAACAACATCACACTCCATTTTCCATTCTGACCAGCGCAGCTCTCCGCCACATGGTTATAAATTGCTCAGTCTGATTTTGTAGCACAAGATGCATTTGATCTCTCCTCTAATAAGAACATAGATTACAAGCAACACTGAATTCACTACCTGAATCCCGGCTGATTGCTTGGCCCGCCTGTGTGTTAGCTTATATCTTTTTAAGCATCAGCGCCTGGCTATTTACATTCATCCGCTAAGCCTTAAAACAAATTATAATCGATCTGGGGCGTGATGAAAAGGTTGGTCTTGCTGCAAATGAAAAGGAATGCAAGGTGACAAGGACAGCAGAATCACACACAGTGCCGCTCTGATTGTGTGGTGTAATAAAAAAAGCACAATAACCCATACGTCTGAGATGCCTGAGCAGACCACAAACTTCTCAGTTAAAATCTGCCCATAGATCTTTGTCGCAGCCCCTTTCTCTTCAGACTGTTTTCTTTCAGTCTGTTGGCTGTCAGTGTTGGTAAAAGTCTTTTAATAATGCAGCTGACAATATTTTATCTGGTGCTGAGAAAAAAAAAAAGTCATTCAAGTTGACTGAAGTTTTGATCAGGTAAGCTGAGTAAATCGCAGTTTCTATTACTATTAATAATAAATACACACAAAGTCAGTCAAACTGACTTCTAAAGCATGGGACTTCTCATGTCCTTGAGTAGTTTCTTGCAGGATCTCGTCTTGGCACTTTTTAAACTTTTTTACCTAAAGTGGAGAATAGATTTTTGCACCAATGTTTGCAACCAAGGAGGAAAAATAAATAATCGTCATTTGAATTATGAACTGTCACAACTGTTTGTCATGGTAGCATAACTGCAGCCATTAAGATGATTTGTAGAAAATTTGGCTGAATAAATTACATGAATGAGAATATTTTCACTTTATGTTATTTTAAATGGAGAGGTTTTACTTTAGATGATATTTTGAGACTCTTGGATTGATTACTGGGAATTAAGCGTTTAGTGTCGTACATCAGGACTGTTCATTTTCTGTCTAGTTCTGGATACCAAGCATAAAGCCGAGTCTGTATCAACACCTCAAAATAAAAAAAACGTTTTAAATGTTTGTTTCCATTCAGAACGCGTGTGCCTGTGCAAATACTACAGTTGCACTTTGAGCCAAAAAAGGAAAATCATATATTTACATATCTACATATGAATCTATAATTACTTTAGATAAACTAAAAAACAATACAAATAAAAGCATGAACATTGTAATAGAGCTCCAACCTAGAGGTCCAGCTCTTTAAAGTTCTGTGCTTAGGGTTAGTGTGAGTTGTGCATTCTCAGAGGCTTTGCCTGCGAGCGATGCCTCCAGGTGAAATGCACCTGATAAAGTTCACACTGAGAGTGCAGAAGCTTCACTGAGAAACATCAGGTTTACTAGCTTTGCATGCTGGTCAAGGTAGTATTTTAAATCCAAGTAATAGTGGTATAACAAAAATCAGTTAATATCCCATCATATCCCCCATTTTCAATCTCTCTATTGATTGTTGTGACAATGGAGGTTGGTACCTCAGAAAGGACCAATGAGGAACAGTGAAGCACTTAGACAATGAAATGCCTCCAGCAGTGTCTTCTTGTCATCTTGATGTCTTCCACATAAACATTCAGCCTGTCTGCTTGTCACCGTGTTCCAGTGATTTAATGGAATAAATTATCACACCGTGCTGACAGCCTCAGACATGTCTGTTGTATGTAACATGCAATATTTTGAATGACAAATCATGTCACTATCTGACAGGCTGAGAAAAGAGTGAAACCCACAGATGCTCGCTCATAGAATGACATTCATTCTGCATGCAAAATGATTATAATGAATATGTGCTGCACCAAGTAGCTTTTTTTATCCTTCATCAGGGAAACTCTTTGTTTATTCTCTAATTGCGGCAGTGCCCGTCTGACATGTATGACATTGACTGAAGTGTGACAAACATGTGGCTTAGGTGGGACAGAGCTCACTGTGCTGCAACATTTTCTCACAAGGAAAATTGTCTGAGATAAAACATTAGTAGCAACCCACTGTGCAATCAGCTCTCACACAAAAATACATATTTTATATACAAACACTCATATACACAAACACACACACACACACAC
>JAQNCA010000005.1:14462051-14478557 GCA_029783725.1 Acanthurus tractus
ACACACACACACACACACGTGCATCCAGTCCTATGTTCCACCTGTGGAAAGCACCATGTCCACAAGCCTGCTGAGAAATCATTTCCCAGGCAAGCGAGCGAGGCAATTCCATCGCGGCGAGGAGGAAAAAAGGCTTTTTTAATGGGGAAAAATGGGAGGCAGGGGAAGAGTTAGCAGTAGCAGCCAGGATAATTGATGGCAACTGTTTGGGGACAAGATTAAGATTCATGGGTAGGACCACACATGGGGGCTGGAAAACCGTATGCGCTGGAGGCATGAAGGATATAAGGCAACACTTTGACTGTTCTGCTGGCTTAATTGATAGACGGTTGTCCCAGATGCAGCGTAAAAAAAGCGGGGGGGCAATCATGAAGGATTTCACTTTTTTCTAGCATGGAGGCCAGGATGGATCCCAACACCTGGGCCCAAATTGAGAAGGACAAAGAGAGAGAGAGAGAGAGAGAAGGAAGTGAAAAAAAGGGGGGGGGGAGAAAATGGTGGAAGCCCAGAGGCGAGAGAGGGAGCTTTGCTTGTGGAAGGTCAGTTGGTCTTATCCCCAGACTTGCTGAAAAATGGCTTGTGAGAAAAGTGTGTGAGTTACAGTCTCCCACAACTCAACAACTCAACAACTACCCTTGAGGAGCCTCTTAGCAGTGTGCTTAACACACAACTGCCCCCGTGAAGTTGCTCAGCAGCCAACAATAGAAAATGCATCTCCTGCTGTGTATGTGATTTTGTGTATTAAAGTTAAGTAAGATGTTGTAAGAAGTTAACTTATCCCTTTTTCTCAGATTATTAAAATATCTATATTTGAATTGGTTGTTCACACAACATCTTACCTTATTTTGCACCTATTAATACCTATTAGCATAGCCTCCACTGACTCTTTAATGCTTTATTAAGACAAATAGCTCTCAAGGAGGACAGATATTTAATCCTTTGCACCTCTATACGGTGTCTCTCTTGTAGCAATTTGCAGGTTTACCCTTGGTTAGAATCTGACCCACTGAACTGATAGTAGTTCATACTGTAGCAAGAATGGTAGAGAATTTAAAGGAAGTCGTGCACAAAATGTAGTATTATAAAGATCAAAATTGAGGGGAGATGTAATAATGGGGGTCGAAGCAAGCAGGAAATGAGAGGAGACGAAGGTAAAGTCAGATGTTAAAGGTTGTGAATGTAATATTTTAGCATCAGTGAGTCTCTACAATATCAATTTCCATGTCGTTTCTGTAAAGAAATGACATCTTTTGCAAGTGTGCTGGCCTCTGGTTTGAACACTGCATTTTATACTTCCTGTCTACTGTCAGATTTGGCTGCATGCTGGATTCTTTTTCTAAGTTTTTTTCTGTTTTTTAACTTTCAAAAATTAACAATAGTTTGTTCAATAGAGGACTAGAACTATAAGGACTGAACTGGTTAGCATGCATACATGTGCTTGTGTGTGTAGTCTCACTCTTAGTCAAGGGTAATTTTCATTCCTTTATCATTCTTTGCCTTCTGTAGATGTGAAGCATGTTGTCCCATAATTTATGTCAGCGCCTGTGTGAGACTGAATCAGAATAAACCAAGTTTAATCTCTTAAGCAACATTGTATGCGTGTGTTTGTGTGTGTGGGTGTGTGTGTGTGTGTGTGTGTGTATTTTCTTGATCACCCCCCTGAGGTCCAGCCAAGTTCGTCAGCATGTTGCTAGAAACAGAATAGCTCAAGGCCACCGTCACAGACACGCATGCCATGCACTATGTATTCTCTCCTTTACACACACACCACACACCATCACACATGCAGATACACACATATGCACCAATTTAAGATGTGAGCCGTTCATTTGACCCCATTGCTCAGCCTATCTACTGTCTCTCTTTCGCAGACTATTGGGATATAAACCACCTCAGGGGTTTACTGTTTCTACTATTAGCATATAAAGAGCATAAATTTCACCCAATGTCATGTTGCAGGAAACTTCTGAGACTGCAAGAGCAAAGGCAAAGCCTCCCTGGGAAAACTTAAAAAAAAAAAAAAAATGCCTGTGATTGGAGAGCCTTTGCCTCAAGCTCAAGTAAAAACAGGTCGTTTTGCCATTAAATACAGCATTCACACATAAAGGAAAGAATGCACGAGTAGATATGTGCTCCAACACACAGGCACATTTACTGTATGCATAGTGGGTCTGCACATACAAACGGATTTGGCTACATGAAGGAGTTCAACCGAAAATCACCAGTGACTGGTTGTTAACAAACTGAACTTGTCATATGTAGCCTCTTTCAGAGGCAGATCTGGCCCATCATAGAGAGGGTTAAACAGACTGTATCAACATTCGGCTCACTCACGCTTAAAACAAGCTCTTAAACCACATAATGTTCGCTGGTTGAACCTAAGAGCAACGTCCAGTCTCAGCGTTATCTGTAGCAGCAGCCAATTTTTCCACCTAAGGAAATCTCCATCCTCTTCCTCGGTAATGAGGGCCCTGGAGAAAATCACGAAGGTGCTTTTTGCTGGTATAAAGTTTCAAAACGCTCCATAAATTATGTGTATCTTATTGTAGGCAACCAACTTAACCCGATTAATTTTGCCCTCCAGTGGTTAAAGCATTATGGGTATTATGGTGGGCCAATGAGCAGCTGGTGGCCATGCACTCAAGCTCAGAGACAGTTTTCCTAAGTTAATTATTAGGTTGCAAAAAAGGCCTGTATGTAGATATATTTGAGAATGTGTTTCAAAAAGCTGTCTGCCCATGAATTTCAAATGTAGCCTGATTTCAGTGGTAGTTAATTGAAAACAACTGTTAAAGTTAAAGCTATTAGCTTCTTTAACACTATATGTACAAAGCCTGACATTTAATTTGACTTGCTCCTGTTAAAGTCACAGAGAGGTTGTTGTTACCACCACTGATCAGAGTTTGTGCTTGATACCCATTTAAGAAGGGAAAGATGTAAACATTGATTTTGGTTTAGTGTTCACTTTTTGTTTTAAAAATTGCTTTGTGTTTTTATGTCCAAACCCCTCAAAGATAAAGCTGTGTCATATTGCATCATGCCAGCAATTTAATGGACATCCTTATACATCCTTTTACATCCTGTGTGAGGAAAAATCATCAAGACATAATGAGATAGTGCTGGTAACTGCACTTTTCATAGTCATTGCTCGTTTACCTCAAATGTTTTGAAGCTCGTTAGTTTTCTGTAATCTTCCCTGAAAAATGACCAAAAAATTCATGCTTGAAATCAGCACCATCGATCACTGCTGCCAAACGGTATTTATAATTGTACCTAATAAGTAGTTGCAGCGGTAACCAGCAAAATATCTTGAATAATGAAAGAAGAAAAGCATCAAACAGACTATCTGACGGGTTGGAATTGATAAGTTCACACAGTTTTAACCCCAACTTTAAATACCAAAACATACGTTTCTTACATTTAAATTTCTTTTTATATGATGGGCAAATAAACATGTCATCATATATGGAGATAAACATTTTTAATAACTCCTTGCAAACATTTAACTTGAGTGAAGATTTTTATGCATTTTTAAACTCACAAACCAGGGAAAAAAAGGCTAATATCATTATAATTTGGCTACGGTGCACTGAGGCCTTATTCATTTAAAATCATTTTATTAAAATTTCAAACAGAGTTTGGTCTAAAACTTGCATTCTGAACTGTTTTCTGAATCAGGTTGAATCTGGTTTGTACATGCAGTGTTATGTTATGAGGCTGAACCCAAACTGCGGGTCATCCTTGCACATTTGTTTAGACACACATTTACTAGTTAGTGCAAGGCCTAAAAGGTTATTCACTGGACCTACTGTCTGCAGTGCATTCAGTGAAAAGGAGCAGCCAGAGGATTTTGGGTAATGAGGTATGTGTCAGTGTCAGCCAATCACTCCCCTGTGACTTGGATGGATTTTTCTTGTCTGGAGACTAAACCCTGCAGAAAGCAGGGTGTTGAGAGAGAATAAACGGATGAGGCACAGCCGTCCTACTATTTACTGGTTATTTCTCCAAGTTTCCCAACAAAAAAAATCCTAGCAACACAACCTGAAACTCTGTATTAGAAAAAAAGTTGTGTTCAAATGAAGAAGGTAAATGAAATAAATAGTTTCAGTTTGCATTTGGCCAGCACAATCTTTGAGACATTTTCTTCAATATTCCTTTTGATATGCATACTATGCTTTGTTACATGAGTGCTTATTGCTTCCTTTTATAGCAACAGTAACTGTAAACAGCAGTGCGACAGAACACATGTGTCAGAGCTGCGTTTTCACCAGAGGCCTGATTACTGTTTGCATGCTTCCACTCATAACTTCCTCACTCCATCTGTTACACTTCCTGCAACACCAGGCTTTCTTATTTACAGCTATATTATCACTGAGCACTTTGTCCCACCTGACATTACCTGTGAGTGAATAAAAGTTAAATAATGATATAGTATAATAATAATGGATTGATTAAAAAAAAGTAAAGATACATAAAAAGATGTGTGCATTAGAGAGTTTGTTGATGCCAAACAAAATAACGTAATGGGAGATATATAGATGTTTGCTCACCTTTTCCAAGAATCTTATTTATATATGATATGTGGGTGAGTAGTGGGCCCTTTTATTTGCATTGAAAGAGTCTGCTCTTGTTGAGAATTAGCTTGATAGCAAAGTTTATGAATAAACTACAGGAATTCATATAGATGTGAATCAAATAACTTATAAATAACTTAGTTTAGCAATTTTTCTTCTGTCTTTTCTTTTTGCTTTCAGAAACCACAGGAACAAACATACATCATCACGTAACTTGGTGAACAAGTTAGCAAACTATTGCCTATTTGCACATCCAGCAGAAATGGTGCAAAACTAGCATTCATTTCAAGCTGTGTTTCACCTGACAAGCATACTTAACTTATGCTATGGAGATTTATTCTCATCTGTTTTCGGCTCCATTACTTGGTAAGTGTTTGACTTTCTTTGCCCACCAGTGGCTCGTTTTGTCAGTCTGCCATGTGGTGCCGGACAGGTAGTTTGTTTTCTGTTTATCAGAGCTTGTTTGCCGAGAACAGCTGCACACTGCAGGACAATTCATGAGGACAATGAGACTGAACACTTCAGAAAATGTTCTACTCATATCTATGAACCTCTTAGTCATATTTGTAATATATCAGATACATGCAGTGTAGGCTGGCTCTGCTGCAGGCTCTTCACTGTGTAAAAATTCAGCAAGGTGATGGGGCTGCGTGCACCAGCATGAATGCTAATTTATGGCAGACCATATGGTGACAGCGACAGAGTTGTTGGTAGGTGACCAGAGCTCAGGGGGCAGGGAAAGGTTAACGTCACTGGACTGTGCTGTCATCACGAACACCCTAGTTATTGTTTTTGATGCTTATTAAGCCGCTCAGCAGATGGACAATAATCTGCGCAATGATTACCATCAGAAGCAGTGGCTTGTAACTCATATTTAGCCAGCAAAGCTCATCTGGGTGACATTAGGAGAGAATAGACAGCTCTGACCTCCAATTTGGGGCGTTTTTTTACTCGATGTGCCTGAGAGAAAAATGCAGAATTTTTGTCCCGTGTATAAGGCAATCTTTAAGTGCAACTTCTACAAGGTCCTCCTGTTTATTCAGGGCACGTTAGGCAAGCTCAGCTATTGACAGTGTTTACTTATGGAAGTGACATTTGCAACTTTATTTAATTCAGTCAGTTACTGGCTATTGGGATGACCTTTCGCTGGATTCCCTGGCAGAGGCCTATAAACCTCGGAGACTCGCCAGCTTTATAGGCATTCAATAATCGCACAAGGCACTATTGATGAAGTTGCTGTGTGCACTACCTATGAAATGAATTGGCCAAGGAGCAGAAACCGCAGCGGAGCAGCGTCTACGTAATCCTGATGAGGATTTATGAAATTAAAATTGATGGAAATGCAGCTCAGGGGCATATTTCAGCCTCACTGCAAACATTTAAACATTTAAACATTTAAACATTTAAACTAGTATTTGAAAAAGTACCCACTGTTTGCATTCCATCTATAGCTGAACGTGAAACTGCTATTGTGTCAGGCACTGATGGATGGGTACTGGTGTAGTCCGTTTGGGACACATGGGGGCTGCATGGAAGCAGCTACCAGCTACCCACCCATCTGTCCCTCCTTCAGTCTGTCTATCTATCTTTTTGTCACCATTTAAAAACAAATAAAATGATAAATAAGTACTATTCACCAGCTAATTGTTTTTTACAGAGCATTGCAGAATTGCCTTCCAGACGATATACATTGAACCTGAAATGCATTGCTCCCATCGCCTCGTAATCTTCTCATTAATTACATATATTGGGGAAATCTGAGTTATTATGATTCATTGCCTTAATCCATCACCTCTAAGAAAAAATTCCCTGCAAACAAATTAAATCAATTTACTCACATGGACAAATGTACTATACATATAGAGCGGAGACGCTGAGTCTCATTGGAATTCTCTGCTTTAACACATGCTGTGGAATAAAATCCATCACACAGATAAGATGGATTTTCTTCTATAGAGCAGCCGTAAGTTTAAAACACTATGAAGATTCATTTGTTCTTGCAGTCTATTCCTGCATCATAGGCAGTATGTTTAACAATCCACAACTCAGCGCCTTATAGTATGACATCCTGGATAGGCAGGCCACACCAGTGAGTGTGCCTTATGCAACCTTCACCCTGATATCCGGGGCTCAGATGTAACATATAGAGCATGGAGACAAATGGGTTCGATCATGCAGCGGGAACAGGGAAATACATCCTGAGGTGTGTTATTTACAACCTGCCCACACATGCACACACACAGGCAGACATATCACCAGTAGGATCACCAAGCTTTGCAGTAAGACTGCAACAGTTCACACCTTCGCTATATACACTCCACACAGCACAGATGGTTTTGTTGTGGTTCACTTGGCACCCAGCACCATCTCGAGTTCATGCGGAGCTATAGGATTTCGTGGTGTTTCATTAAAAATTGCATGTGGAAAAAGCGAACAACGGTGACATAAATAGAAAAGTATACGGATTTCGCACGGGTCCGGAGAGGTTCCAAAAGTCAGGCGGCTCTCTGAAGGCATGCAAGCAAAGGGGGATGGGTATAAAAAAGTAAATTTCACTGCACATCACATGCCACAATGCCCCTTTCCTCTGATCTCGGCGCCCTGCCCCAAGGGTGCAATAACAGTTTATTACACCTATCCTCACTTTATGACCCCCCCTCCATACTCTCCACCCAGCTTCCCTCAAGCCCACGCTAACTGTTATTGAAAACACCCAGGTCTGCTATATATCATTCCTGAGCAGCACATTATGCTATGTGCAACCTAGCTAATCACCACCAGCTCAAGCGGCTGTTGTCCTGGCCACATCGGAACAGTTCAACTTATCTAAAACCTGCTTAGATGTGGAAGTGTTTAAACACAATCCCATTTGTCTTTACAGCCCGTCTCGCCTTCAGGCAAAGTCCTCCTTCTCAAATATGTATCAGAGGTGTAATGGTGGGGAGTAAATAGGAGATGGAATTGAAAGATTTTGCCACTGAATGCCTGCGTGGAGAAAAAGGGTAAATGAGTTTGGCCTTTTAGTTTATTGCTAGCCGAGAGGGTGGTTGCAAACATTCAGCTGAACTGAGGCGGCTATAGTGTGAAAAGTAAAGGATTGCACAGTGTATAGTGGGATGTTTAAGGGATCTTGTGAATACGCAGTAAAGATTTTTCAGGGTGAAGGTGTTCAGAGAACGAGGTAGCAGCTTATAGGTGACAGTGTGACAATATTCAGAAAAGGACGTGCCAACTCCTCACACAATGTCATCAGAAGGGTGCAAGTGGGAGAAACTCTGCCATGGAAATACAATGCAAACTACATTATAATGTCTCAGTAGAACAAATATCAGCATCCATATGTTGAAGTTGTCCACAATTCACTTGCTTTGCAAAATATGCTTGAATAAAAGCAGAGAGGGATTGAAATGCTGTGAATGTGGCTTGAGCCTCATATCCAGATGGGGACACTTGAGGTCAGTGACGGCTTCTGCAAAGTCTCACTTAAAAAGAACTGCAAAAGTAACAGGGGATTGCTAGTTGCTTGTTGTTTCGGTTTGTGCACAAATCCATTTGATTCCACACAGACTCAACATAGAGATTTGGGGATTTGTGTGCGTTTTTTTTTTTTTTTTCTCAGTCTGTGTCTGATATATATAAGTCTGTGTATGTGTGTCTGTGTCTGTGTGTGTTTTCATGCAAGAGCGGGCAGGAACAGCTGATTGGACAGATGGTGTGTGTCGTCATACGGGGTGGTGGCAAGGTGTGTGATGGGTGGAAATGTGTCTGTTTAATTACTTGTCAAGTGAGCAGCCCAGCTAGCTGCTAAAGAGCTTTTTCGTGTGATCTGTGTGCCCCGAGGGGGGATGTGAGGTGGGGGTGAGGTGCGGTGGGGTTCAGTGACTCTCTGGTCTTATTTGACCAGGCCAGCTGAGCAGGTGCTGCAGCTCAGCGTCCGTGGCCTCATGTTAACATCCTATCCAAATGATTTTTGTTCCACAAGACTGACTCCTTCCCTCTCATAACATTTTTTAAGTTGTTTGTTGGTTGCATTTAAATGCTACCTTGTGGGGACCTAAGTCTGTACTGTCCAGTACTGAGGTATTTACAACATAACACAAGCTATTTTCTCAGTCAAAACTGTTGGAAAAGTGGGACCTGTTCTCGAACCAAAACAAGCTACAGCTGTAGTTGTATTAACACTGATGTTTTTCCTCTGTCCCTTGTGTTCTCCAGTATGTGCTGGTACGGAGAACAAGCTGAGCACGCTGTCAGACCTGGAGCAGCAGTATCGCACCCTGAGGAAGTACTATGAGAACTGCGAGGTCGTGATGGGCAACCTTGAGATCACAAGCATTGACCGCAGCCGGGACTTGACCTTCCTCAGAGTAAGTACTAAAAAATAAATAAATTGTAATAATAATGTAATATTCTCAATTTTTATGCCCAAAATGTGCTCGATTATATAAAAAGCTTTAAAAACGTTTTTTTGCTTAAACAACAGCCGGTTGGATTGGATGGGCTACAGCCAATAACAATCTCAGTTTACACAAACAGAGGCAGAGTTACCCTCTTTGGCATGGTTAAAAAATATACATTACATACATTGTATTGCTAAAATTATGAACAAGTTAATCAATAGTTGATTGATCTCTGTCGTACCAGCATAATTTTGACATCCTGTTTTCGTGCCATTATTGCACCTGCTGAGAGCTGAAAAAACATTATTTCACTGCATCTTGAGTCATTCAAGTTTTCTTTTTCAAATTGGAACAAATAAACACAGCCTTTCTAATGTTTTTGTAAAAGGTCCCTGCACACAGCTGTGCTTTGTCTGTGGTTTTCAGTAGATAATAACCATCCAAACCGCCACATCCTGCATCGTTTCTAAAAGTATAACTCTGAGTAAAAAGTTCAGGCTGAACTTTGTCACCGTTGTCTTCTCATTCGACCTTGCAGCCCACAAAATTCCCCGTGCTCAGATCCTTCTTAGCCAATCAGTACTCAGATTAGCACATAGACAATTATAAGTGGCGAGAAAAGTTTTTTTTTTTTTTTTTTTTTTTTTTTTTCCCAATCAAGGTTAATCAGACTTCCTCTCCTCTCAGAGTGTCAAACTGATTGTGCGCTCGTACCATTGAGGTCTGAGACGGAGAATAATCAAAATCCAAATAACCTGATCTGGCTAATCTAACGCAATATGATTCACAGGCAGAGAAGGAGAAGGGCGGTTGCACTGAGCAAAAAATTACTGCTTTTTCAGAAAATGTTCAGATATTAATGAGCAAATTTTTCAAATCATCTCACTGATTAAAGCTATCTGAACGAGGTACAGATATGACACATGGTAACAGTCATTTCTGGCACTAGCTATCGGCAACAGTTGGATGTTGTAAATGAGTGAGAGGAAGCTGAGGCAAACACTGTGCTCAGATGCTGACGAGGTAGGTGGACGGGGGGGGTGCTGCACCCTTTCATTTTGGTTTGATGGACACATGCATACACACAGAAACACATTGTCAGGTGATGACGGCCTCCACCCCCCTTTAGGGGCAGGGGCAGTAATAGTGTGGTAATGAGAGGTCAAAAGGAGAAGTTACTGTAGTGAAATTTAAAGAGTGAAAAACAGCCTCCCTTTTTGGTGAATTCAGCTATTACTCTTGACCTTTGTTGGCCCTCCACTTCTCAAGAACATCACCCTGGACCGTTCAGACTGCACCCCACACTGCTAACACCATCCAACTCCAATTGATTCCAGTCCATCTGGGGGGGCTGGGGAGCTCCCCCGGTGCTACGCTAAAGTGCTGACTGCATTAATGGGCCAGTAACTGGGCTACAGAGGCGTTTTTTCTTTTTTTTTTCACAGAAGGCATTCAGCCAACAAGGCAAGCTGTCTTTTCATATTTTCTTCTTCCTTTTACAGCAGTGATTTAAAGTTAATATGAAAAAAATCATTTGTTTACATCAGGTAAAAGTAACAAGACAGCTCGTCTTCTCTTGTGTTCTTCACTTTGTATGGACAGACAGATTCAGATTGATCAAAGCAGCGAAATAAGACCGAGTCATTAAGTGTTCTACATTGTGCAGAGCAATGCTGACAATGCCCCCTGTGATGCCAAACAAAACAAGATGATATTAAGAAAGAGGGAGCGATAGATGGTAATGTGCTACTATTAGACCCCTGCAGAGGTAAATAGGCCCTGCTGACTTAGATGAAAAAAAGATGGAAGAGGGGAGAGACACAGTTCAAAAACCAAGTGTGATTGTTGTTTAACCAAACAACACCAATTTGTACTTTAAAACAACTTTCACACCTTTACCTAAGGCTCTCTGGTTTTGCTTTTAACAGCGTCTCATCTTTACAAGCTAGAGGCAGTTATTTGCAGGTTGAGGTTAAAGATGCTACAGACTTACACTGCCCTCTTTACCTGCTCCTACATCACACCACAACTCATTTACAAAAGGGCTCCCTGTGGCGCCGGCTTGCCAGGTTCCTCCACCTCTCCATGGTTGGCAATTAACATGGGCTAATTGAAGATGCTAATTAGGAACACAGGGTGCCAAACAGCAAGGGAGCAGGAGGGCAGGGTGCAGGGTGTATTTTTAGGGGATGTTATTATTATTATGATAAAACACATTAATAACACGGTTCCCCAGGGAGGGAGAAAACTTCACCTTGAGCTAGAGAAGACAGGAAGGAGGGAAGAAGAAAAAACTATTGTGCAGCAGCTTACCATACCACCTGTCTCTGGGAGGTGATTGAAACTGATGCTTGTGCATTGGCTCCTTCTTTTCAAGATAGTCAAGAGATTGATGGCTGCCTCCCAAAGCCCCTCAAACAGCTTTAGCAGTAAATAGAGTCCATCTTCCAAGCTGCCTGCACGACATATGAATCAACCCTCGCGCTGTGATTAATAACTGCGTTTCAGCGCGAAGACTTTCTACCCCAATCTCATATATTCAACAACAGCCCAGCAGTGAGCTTCTACCACATGCAGCATTGGCATGCTTGAAAGTTTAAATCACTCCTAAATCAATAAAACCTTCGAATCTTTCTCTGTTATTACTAGTAAAAACATACATTTGTGTATTTAATGCACGCACACTGAGGAATGGAAATCACAAGTTGTAACCAGCCCAGCATGTTTTAGTGTGAAGTTATTCTTTTGGTGAATGGTGCACAGAGGAAAGCAAACACACAACTTCGGTGTCTCTCTTTTCCCCACATGCCACTTTCTCACATGCACTCCTAAACGGAATCTGTGATTATGAAATATTAATTTTCCCCCCCCTCTCCTCCCCTCCGCATGGTCTCAGTAGGAATTAGGAGCCACACAGCCAGATTGGATTGTTTGTCCTGTCATTAGTAAACATGTAATTTTCCTCTCAATATTAATGTGGTGATCAGATTGCTTACCATCCCAGCACCAATTCACTGACTCCCCACATCTGTCCCTGTAGTTGAAAAATAAATTATGGATTCATGATTTACAAATAATATAATTAATATCTCCAAAAGGGGTTTGTGTTTTCAGTGTAGGGAAATAAGTTGAAAAACTGAAAATAAGGCAAAATAAGTCTGGACAAAAAGCATCTTACAATGCAGATGACTGGGAATACATTCTTTTTTCTTTACAACCTCCTTCTCCCCTTTTTTTTGCAGGATAGTAATTACTTGCTTTATTTCTAGTCATTTTTGTCTTTTCTTTTAAGGTATCTGAAAAAAGCATCCAAAATATTTTTTAAATATAATTGAGTTAAGTTCAACACTAACAGAAACAATATCCTTAAAATCTATCTTTAGCATAAGAAAAACAAGGCAAAAAGTAAACGCAATGCAAAAACATTTATAACAGACAGTTGCACTGCACTGAAGTGGCATTTAAATATGTTTCTGGCCAGCTGTTAAATGCAGTGTTTATTGGTGCAACAAAAGCAAAAGCAGCATGCAATACATTATGTTTTCATCTCTCCCTTTTTTTGCTCGGATGGCTCATGCTACATGCCTTCACTAGATGAGGGCTGTTGGAAATGAGGTAGGTGGTCAATGTGGCCCTCAGTAACACTTTTGTGAAGTGTTCACTTGACCCTGTGCTGAAAACCCTCGGATGTCATATTGATGTATACCAGATGGAAACCACTGTGAGAGCACCGGTGAACAGAAATAACCAAGAGAGCTCAGTGTGACAAGATATTAAATATGTCTGGTAGCTTATGTTAGCAAAATAACACACTGTTTTGGAAATCTCAGAAGGACAAATCTATATGCAAGCAAATCTGCTCAGTGTAATTTAAAATTATTGGTATTATGATTAGTAATGCTGTTTTATTTTTTTTTAATAAATGAGATACGGTGGCATTTATAAGCTGCGACAGTTTGGGACAGCTGGTTAATGTTGAGTTTTTATTCCTTAATCCACTTTTTTCTGCTTTTCTGCTTAATTTTATCTGTTTATTATTTCTGCATGATGTTTTTTCCTTCTTGTTATTTTTTTCCTGACTGTCATTGTATCCTCCTGCCTCAGGCTGCCTTTATACAAGTAGGAGGTTTCAGATTCAGATTCCCTCTAGAACAGCCCCCCTCTGATCAATTTTGTCTGAAGAAAAATGGCATTGTGCCGATTAGGTCCCCACTTACAGTGCTGTCCGGCATCTGTCCACTCTCCTAAAACCCCATTCAGCCTGTAGACAGCAGAAATGAGCAACCGTTTTGCTTTAGAGAGAATCACTACCTCAGAAACACAGACGACAAAGGCAGGCAGTGAATTTTTAAATAAGTGTTAAGGGCCAAGTAAAAGCTGTGGAGCTCAGACAGTCTGACCTGAGGTGTTTTTCTATGCTGCAATGCTAACAGTGACCTTATAACCCATGATCAAATGTTCTGTTTCACTGCACACATACAGAACACACTTGCTAGAAATGTGTGAATGAGAGTAATCACAGAAATAAGAAGCAAGAAGAGGAGAATATTTCGATGATAAGTGCTCGCCTTTGAAAGAATTAACAAAGTTTCAACAAAGAGGCCAAAGCTAAAGTTCTATTTTGCTAAAACTACCAAAACAGCAGGAAATAAACAGCAACTGTCTATGAACTGAACTGCATCCCTTTAAGTTTATAGCTCACTTAAAGCATAGTTTTAGCTTGCCAGAGGAGGTGGACTGACCATCTGTGTCTGTGGGCAACAACCATCTGAAAACCCTGCTGTGGCACGACCGACTGCCACTTGTGTTGGCTAAATTTGTAGATTTGTGTGTGTGTGTGTGTGTGTATCTGTGGGTATGTATGGCAGCATCATAAATTCATGTCAAATCATGAGTCCATCTTTGTTCCTTCACCATTTCTGTTCTGATATACTCCACCTTTCAAACAGTAATCAGGCTGGCAGTAACAGACTGATTGCCGGTTCATAAATCGCAACTCTGTCGACCCCACAAATTAACATTATGCTGCCTTCAGGTGTCTGTCAGAAATATATCAGTGTTACAATTTGTGGGTGATGGGACAATAAAAGCAAAAATTTCAAGCTATGATTATATCAGCTGGTGGTTTGAAAATATAAAGCAGCACTAGTAAATACAAAGCACCTAATCAAATGTTGCTCATTTATTCATTGGCGGATAATTTATTTTTTTTTAAATCTTATTGATATAGAACACACTCGTTAGGAGAGTCTGAATGAGAGAAATCACAGAAATTAAAGGTAAATTGAAGGTTATGCAAAGGGAGACTTTTAATGAAAAGATTATATAAAATGAAAACAGAAAATTGAATGTTTAAACTGTATTGTCAGCCATTAGCAATTATACTGCTGCCATTCGTTATTACAACCCAGTGAGTCTTTTATATGCTGCCCGCCTCCAAATAATATTTCCCACTGCATTTGAAAGCAGCATCTATTCCTGCACTCCATCTCCGTCTTCTGACATCTTCCTTCATACTTCTTCTTGACTGGCATATTTGTCCCTCAGGCACCATTGGTGCCCTCCCCAGCTTCCTAATTGTTGATGCACTGTTAGATGAGTGCAGATTACGTTGGGCCCCTGCTCCTCGGCAAACTCCTTCAATATTAATGAAGACTGATGAAGTGCTACGGAGCCCCTGTCTTTCAAGCCCGACCTAGATTGGATTGACAATTGCAATTAGCGTCCCCTCAAGTTCATTTCCATCACTTTAATTTGACATGTGGAAGGACAGTGTGGGGTGGGAAGTTAGACCATTGAGATAAAGACAAGTCCTGAGGATTTTTTAGAGAGGGAAAACGGGGTGAAAGAGTTTGACCAGGAACTTGTTTAAAAGCAGGGCACGCTTTGGCAGACACAAAGGAAATTGAAGAGTCCCTAGAAATCGTTCGCTCACCGATATCTGGAGTGATTTTCTGAGGCTTACTTTTTACATTTTTCCCCTCTTACATTTTGTCTTGTACAGTAGCAGCTGAAGAGTCTTCTGTACTAATGTTATATCCACCCTAAGACCTTAAATCAGCTCCATGTTGTGATCTTCACTGTGTGCTCTTTATAGTCACATATGAGTCAACCTTTTCCTAATAATATTACAGTGCCGACATTTCTTCTCCCACCTGCAACAGTCACCAAATGGATGTCTTGTCAGTGTTTGTGTGTGTGAGATATGGAGACGGCAGCACCTGGAAATGAATGATTCTCCATCCTTTTGCAGGGAAATGAAGCGATGGATGATAGGCAGAAGTTTATTATGTGTTGTGTTAATGTGTACTTCTATACATATATGTGTTAATGTGTAGATTACTATATGTTGTTGAAACAAATAGGAAATTGGACATTTGAACACTTTTTTGCTGCTTTTTTTATTTTAAGCCCAGCCTTTGTTGACTTGAGTAGAGCAACATTTTTTTGTGCATCCTTTAGTACATATGTGTATCTTTTGTGTATGTTTGTGAACACTGACAGGGTTAAAATCTCCTTTTTTGAGCAACAGATACATTTTCTTGCCTCCCTTTTCTCATTTCTGGTCAGCTCACATCATTGTCTTCCCCCTGTCCTTTGGAAATAATCCGGCCTGATAGAGCAGTAGATGGAGAGGTTAAATGTCTGTGTGTTTGGCAAAAAAACAAACAAACGGAAAAAAAAAACAACTTTCCTCTAGTTGCCTCTATTTGCCATCCCTTAAATGAGCCAATACACACTTACCATTTGTTCTGACCTGTCGAGCTGTAGAGGGCAACAAGAAGAAATCAGCAAAACAGACACATATTGAACCTGGCAGCTGTGCTGACCTGTTTTGTAATGATATTTACTGTAAAGAAGAAAATCGGTACTTGAATGGAGAGAGCAGGAAACTGTATTGCTGCATCACCTCCGAAGTGTAGAAACTTTCAAGCTTGAAATAATATACAGTCAGTTTACAGCTTAAAGTCCCTTTACAAATTGCAGAAAAGCAATTCTTCCCTTCTGCTAAGACTTTTTTGAATGTTTTGAACATTCTTTTGAATGTTTTCTTTTGGGCCTCTAACCATTATCTTTGTCATGTATAATAAATCTATAAAATAATCCTTACTGGAGGTTTGGGATGTTTTGTCTGTGCTGTGCACCGTCATCTCTATCAGCACAATGAAAAGCTAGCTGCCAGATATCAGCTATTGACTCAGATTTGAGTCTGCCCTTGGAAACAAAGAGTGGCAGCCAGAGACTTAGAAACACACACCCACACCCACATTCAGGTGTTTGGAGTTTAAATAATTCTGCTAGACAGTGTGTAACAGTAAGAGCGGCTTCCAGTCATTTGTTGCTCATGTGCAGCAGGAGTGTGGAAACTTAGCCATGCTCAGACGGTGCGACTGCACTGGGGCAGCTCAAAAAAAAAAAATAAATAAAACTGTCTTGGAGTAGACTGTGCAGTAGATGCATGAGACTTCTTCACTACACTGCACACGTGCACACACACGCCCACATACACACACACACACACACACACACAC
>JAQNCA010000005.1:14478657-14494376 GCA_029783725.1 Acanthurus tractus
ACACACACACACACACACACACACACCTACACCCACACAAACCAAACGTGATAGTACTTATCGTAACAGAGCAGTGCCCGACTGAATAGAGAGGCAGTGGAGAGGAGAGGCAGAAGTGGGGCATGACAAAGGCCCACCCTGCTTCTCTGATGCCTTTCAAACTGCATCTGTCTTCCTGTGCAGCCTGTTTTTTTTTGTTTTGTTTTGTTTTTTTTTAAAAAAAGGGTGAATGATATAGACCAAATTCTCAGGAGGATCGAAATCAATTTCAACCCATGCAACTCAGATTAGGGAGTCCTTTTCAAGACCCGCTGGTGTTAAGACTCAGATGGCACAAGTACAATAGTTCTGCTGGAACCAGACTCTGTCCTCCTCATTAACAGCACCCCACTGATAACAGCACTTATGGAAAACAGCTATCGGCACATCTAATCTTTTCTAACTTTATTTGGCCCCCGCATCCTTAACACATTCAATCTGTTCTTATGAGTCTGTGTATAATAAAAAGAGACCATGGGACTTTGCCCCCTCCTGTCTGAGCAGCAGGACTCTGTCATCTCTGTACCTGGCTGATATTTTTTTTATTCATTACATCTTTTTTCAATTGTTCAAACTGTAAGTCTTCTGCTGGCCATGCTGGAAAGACAAGTGTTTGGTTTCTTGCTTTAGAGGGAAGCTCGGTGGTGCACGCTGCTGGGCGGGTGCATAAACGTCAGCCTTCTGATTCACCGTCCATGTTTTTTTCAGCTGAGAAGGGAGAAATTTATAACCTTGTGATGAGAAAAATTGATCTTTAAACACTTTCACTGCTGTCAAAGCCACCGACTGTATGTGAGTGTATATGCCAGTTCACCTCTTGTTGCATTGAGGTCACAATGTGATCATCGTTGCTTCGTCTCTCTCACTGTTCCGTCTTTGTGTACATTTCTACCTCTGCCATACCATTTTGCCTTGATCATGCTGGAGCCTGTATTGAAATCATTTTCTCACAAAAAAAGAACTCTCTCAGCCAGTTTCCAAGTCAAGAGATGAGTGTTTCATAACTGTCAGATGAGAGAGCTTTTATTCTAACACTAGTTTATACATGTTTAATAAAGGAAAGTGACAGTATTTAAGTAAAACAATTAATTATGCATCAACATATTATCATAAAAATTGACCCTAACCAATAATAGTATTCTAATTCATATACCAGAATCAGCATTAGCTGGTAATATATATAATTCTCACTGTTGGTTTATTCTGTGCAAACATGTTAGATTTCACTCAACATCACACGCTGCAGCAGGAAGCAGCTGAACACCAGACTACCCTGCTGCGATGGGAAAAAACAAAGCAATACATCATTTGATCAGCATCCAACCAAATGAGAATTCAGAGCTCAGAACCAAAGACATCATAGAAATAAAAATTTGATCTAAGTGCGCAGAGAATGTTCTTTTGCATATTACATGGATTTCTGGTGATATTTTGCTCCTTCTGTTTGGGGTCTGCGTCTTGAGCATTTGTCTTATTTCATGAAACTGATAAGATGTTGAGAGAAAAAAGCGACAAAATGTGGAATAGAAGTGATTCTGTTTTAGCTCTGTATTTTTGTTGAGTGGAGTCTTTTTTACATTAGGAGTTTAAAAAAGTAACATCAGAAGAGCATCTTAACAGCAATGCTTTGAAATGTCTCATCTCACTAAGATTTCAAAGTGAAAAGGTAGAAAATGGTAGCACAGTCTGGTTGATCTGTGTTCATTGATGTTCATTACATAGCCTATATATGAATTTTCCTTTAGATGTTTTTATACAGCATGTAAATTATGGAATTATTTCAGCAGAAATTTGCCTGCACACCCTAAATAAGTAGTATTCCTTACTTTATTTTGACTTATTTCTGACTTGATTTAAAGGCAGGATCAGATTTCATTTGGTCCAACTTAACTGTCAGACAGAACATCAATAGACCTTCTGATTATGATCAGTGTTTTTGAAATTTCTCACTTTTTAGAATATCTGCACGTGGCGTTTTTTTATTGTTAAGGTTGAATTTGTGGTTATCGTAAATAAATGAACATGTTGTGATGTTGTTGGATGACCTAAACACTTGAGTGAAGGTTGGAGAAGCTCACGGTCACAGTTAATAAAAATGCAAATGTTAGTTGCAGGTCTATAATGGGAGGTGAACTCTACCACCGCCCCCCTTGCATTTGTATTCAATCTGATGCTCAGAAGTGCAGCATCTTAACAACTCATATGTACTAACCATGAATTTCCTGTCTGGATTTCCTATTGATTAGAACAACACACATTTTTCATGTTTCCTCATTATCTTATTCACCCACAATTCCTTTAGCCTTTCCCTCCCTCTCACTTTGTCTTTTATTTTTTTCCCCTTTACACTATGGTGGCTTCCTTTTGTGTTCTATCCTCCCATTTTTTTCCTTCGCCCACCCCCAGCTCTTCCTGCGCTAACTAGTCAGTGTTTGAATAAAAACTCATTAGGATTACATAGCCATTTAGCTAAGTGACACAGGGTGTAATTGTACCATCCATCAATTGCTGTGTAATAACACACTTGGAGGAGCTAAATGTTGATTAGCCCTCAGCCAATTTCACCACTGGGTTTTGGGAATAAATAGCCAGGGGAGATTGAGTAGGTTGAGGTACCCTCAGGGGGTGTTTTGGTCAGGATTGTTGACCCCTGCAAAGCCAAATTAACTTCAAAACGAAGTGTCAAAGACAAGCAAAGTAGCACTTTTTGTCCCTTTTGTGTACTTTTGGTAATATCCTATCTGGACAATACAGGGGTAAGTTTTCATGCAAGCAAGTGATGACAAATAGTTTTATGAACGCTTGAAATTATCCTTTTATTTGCATTTTCACTGCATTTAAGATGTCTGTGTGATTTAGTATTTAAATTAAGGCATTTAAGCATCATTGGAGGTGAATAAGATATGACTCCTCAGGTGTGGACGCCTTACTGTAGGAAACACGGTCAATACTCAACAGTCTCTGAGTCATCACATCAAGTCACTCACTTTTTAAGGTTATTTCATGCCAAAGGACACCAGGTGACAAGAGAGAACAAAATTGGTGATTCCGCTTACTCTCAGCAGAGTGCTGGCTCATTGCTGTTTATGAGGCCCTTTATATCACCCCAGTGTCACAAATCACTATCTCACCTCATCATCTTCCATCACCAACTCTGCTGCTACAATCATAGATCACTATCCTGCTGTACTGGAACACCGATTTAACATGGAAGTGCACAATAGCATTTATTTTCTTTCTTTCTTTCTGTTGTTGTTTCCTTTTTCATTATTTTGGGTTTCATTTCACTTGTTTTTTTTTTTACCCTCACTTGTTTGCCCTCCAGCACACTGACCTCCCTATATGCAATTTGTTCAGCTCATTCCAACAGTTACAGTAACTGTGGTCTTGTCTGTGCTTTCTGCATTATAGTATTGTATTAATAAAGAACTGCATTATATAGTTAATTCATCAGCTTCTTCCAAAACACCCTGTTTGCATCCCCTCATGCTGAGTATTCCAGTGAAAGTCATTTGGCAAATTTGCAGTCAGTAAGACAGACAATTAGCTTATGACAATTTATGACTTTACTTAACCTACTGCTTAGAATAATTCATTAATCTAGTAATACCAGTGAAATCATTCGTAATTTTAAGTTTATATTTATATTGTAAAGGTTAGGCCTGTAAAAACGTATGTTCTTAACTTACACTACCTTCTAGGCTACAGGAGATAAATTTTTGAACTGCACTCAGCAGCAGCAACAACAGCAGCTCAAGGTATTCTTGTACTAGATGTCATTTACTCCATTTATAGTTTCACTTCTTTTCTTGATGTTCTTGTAATTCTAAAACAGGCTGGGATTTGCCTTTGTTAACTCTTAAGTGCTTCACATTTTCTAAGTCCTTTCTGTCACAGTGTCCTCAGCCCAGCACAGTAAACCTTGCTTAGCTTGTCCTACAATATAATGACTCTTTTCTCTAATTGCTTCTTCTTGACTACTCTACTTCTTTATTACTCTACTACTCTAACAATGTGGATTTCAAAGAGATTGTATCAACCTTTTTCATCCATCTGGGTTCAGGGACAAAATGTAGTTGCTGTTGCCGGTAGCTTCACTATTTATAAATAATGGCTTTGTGCAGAACGTCCAGTGTTGTGCAATCAGTTGTCTACAGAGTTTTCAGGTCACATACTTAGCTCACTTTGAAACAAAGTCAGATGAACATCTTAGATGAGTATCTTATGCCAGGTATGATCCATATTACAAAAGCCAGTAGAGGTGAGGCTGGTCAAAATAAGCCGTACCACGCTGTGGAAAATACACATTTCAACAGAAGACTTCATTTTACCTACTGTCTGCCTCCAAAAGTGCTGCTGTTTCATCTTAGGAGGAGCCACAAAAGGAGCCTCCTATTAGAGCGCAAAATACAAAGGTGGTGGAGGCGGTGGAAAGTTCTCTTGTTCAACTCAGAATGAGTCCAATTCTTCCTCCAAATAGATGAGAGAATGACTTAATTGCTCATTGAGTTGGTAATCATGTTTTATGCAGATAATCCCATTGTGTGACATTGACATAGTGCAAATAAAGGGACAAGGAATGATATAGGAAAGAGAAGAGAGAGAGCGTATGGGGAAAAAAAGAGAAACATAAAGAAACAGAACAAGAGATGGAGAATTAGAAAGAGAGTCTCTTCTAGTATAATTGCAGCTTTTACCATGAAATGAATGCATTGTGGCTAGCTAACGGTGCCAGCTCCACCCATGTGAGCCATCATGTCTTTATCACTAATGTACCAGTGAAGACTGCTGTAATTACATTGGCTTTTGTCTAGCTCTGTGCACAACTATCTTGGAAGGGAAAATTGCTCTGACTTTTACAGCTCTTTCATTGACATCTGCAGTATATGGGCAAGTTCCAAATAAAGGAGAAAGCAAAAGAGATGTGTTAATGAAAAGAAAGAGAGACAAAGAGAGAAAAATGAAAGTTGAATAGGCAGACTGTAGAAGAAAAAGGTGTTAGGGGAACGGTTTTTAGGTTATATCAGGTTACGGATTTTTCCTTATGTCCTACACATGTCCTAGTCAGTGTTGGTGACATCTGATGTGGATATCATGATTACAGATTCACAGTGTCACTAAAAAAAAAAATTCTTCAAAGCTTTTTCTTCAACAATGATTTATCCATGTATGCATTATGATGCACAGCAGATCATCTTTGGATTTTAAAAAGTCGGAGGGTTGTGTCTGTTTTGACATTTCCAAAATTCAAAATAAGAGAACAAACATGTAAGTAGTGGATTTAAATCGTGTTTTTTTTTTCCCCTGTACTATTATGAAATCAATGTTAGCATGTAAGGCTATCTGACTTACTCCCTAGAAAAACTTAGCATTATCTCCAAGGTTAGGAGTTAGCTAACTAGTCGATTTGTTCTCTTACAGGTGACCTGCATGGAAGCTAGTAGACTGATATTAGATGCTTTTATCAAAAGTTTAGAGCCACATTAGTGATTAAACTGGTAAGAAAGACAATCTTTCTACCCTCAATATCTGATTAAACCAGAGCCTCACATCCCAGGGCGCTCTTAAAACCACACAGGATCCCTGCTTCAGCACCAGCTGCTCCAGCTTTTGGTTCTGAACTAGTAAAGTTCTTTGTCAGGAAATACTGTAAGTTCTCATACAGGAAACGTCCATTAAACGGACTAAAATATTCATCATTTTTTTTCGGGTAACAGCTCCCAACTTTTTCCTCCATGTCCTATCTATTCAAGAATAAATGTCCCAACACCCACATACTCTCACGAAGACACACATACACAGAGTCGTGTAGTTTTTCACAGCAGCGTCTGTCTCTTTAGGGCAGGAAAACATAGCACAAAAAGCACAGAATTAGTTTTCTCTACCTTTAACGGGCTGACTTTGACTTTTTAAAACATTTCTTTCTTCTGAACTGGAAAGAATTGGAAATGGGGAAAAGTTCTTTAAGAGAAACATAATGGTCGGTTTTCACAGCAGACATTCTGACATTTCAAGGCATTTTTTTTTAGGGGCGTTGAGAGGAGTTTATGACCAGAGATGCATCTGCATCTGGCTTGTAGTACAAGACAGACACTAAAGTAAAGATGACTGACATCAAAATAAGCAGTTCAGTTGATGTTATGGTTCAACATCTCCTTCTAATTAGTGTTATGTTTGATTCTGGAGAAAAAAGGTCACATCCTCGATGGCACATGTTAATACGTTATTATACCACCATTCAATGTGTATCATATAGTTGCAATTGTTTTGGGTTTTTTTGTTTGTTTGTTTTGACAATTTATAGTCTCTTCATATAAATTTTCAAAAGAAACATAGGTGTGACTGCTTGAAAATCATTGCCACAAACATCTGTCTTCATTCTGCAGTGTTCAAAGTCCCTGTATATTCAAAGAGTTTTATTTGCACAAATATTAAATGTCACTTGTTTTATTGCTGGACGTGATCAGCGAGTAACACTCAGGAGTCACATCAGTTCAAAGTGTTCTGCTCTGATGCCACCATTAACACTTCAGCATCCTCACTGAACTGAATGTTGTCTTGGTTTGTTTAATTCCTAGAAATGCTGATAGGTCTGACAGCCTAACGAAACTCAAAGGACTGGATGAAGTCACTCTGATGCTCTGTGTGACTGCGTGTGTGTGTGAAAGAGAGAGAGAGAGAGACAGAGAGAGAGAGAGAGAGGAGACAGCCAAGTGGGTCAGAAAACAGATTCCTTGGTTCCCTGTGGAGAGAGCAAGACCTTTGTCTTCAATTTCAGAGATTTCCTCTGAGTCAGAATAAGAGGCCACATCAGATGCCTCCTCTCCACTCTCACACTTGTATTATTAACTCTGACAAAACAAGACAACTTTTGTGAGACAAATTGTCACATTTAAACAGTTGGTCCTTTCACCTCTAGTCACCCTCATTTTGTCTGGACAGTTTTTTTCTGCTGCTTGGACTTTGAATATGCTTCATTGACACTGCTGTTTGCCACGGGATTATCTGTTAAAAACAGACTAATTATTAAGCCTCTGTAGCTACTAGATACTCAGAGGTTTACTGCACCAGCAAGTGATGGGTCTTTCAAGTGTTCAGATTTTTTAATAAAGCAAAACAATATCAATACTCTTGTGTCAAAAGTAAAAGTCATGCATTTAAACTCTATTTGAAAGATTAGTTGTTAGTGATTTAGATCGGTTATATAATTTGCAGTAATCCTGAATTGTGTACCATTTGGCAGCTGAAGATTTCCTGCTGCATGCTCAGCAAAAACCTTGAGTTACTGAGTAAAAAACACTTTAGTAGTTATCACAATTATTCTCCAACAACTCAAAACCACTGTAACAATGTGTTTTTGGCTTTAAAATGGCAAAATTGCAGGAAAATATTCCCAAAAACAAGTTCCCGCCATGATTGCTTAGCAGGTTGTGCCTTAGTGCAAAACAAGGGAGTTGCATGAATTCCCAGACTGATGCCTCACCTTAACATGGCCACTGCCTCTTCTTCTTCTCCTGTCCTCCCAAATTTATTGAGTCGTGAGGCCCATCAACCTTTATTAGCTAATAATGCTGTTAGGGCCATTAAGTGTGGCCGAGGCTCCCCCACAGCAACACTTAACAGTCTCGCTGGGGTACTAGTGGAGGACTGAAGTAACTGGCAACTGGTGTGTGACAGCCCCCCACCCCTCGCTCCCCACTAAAGTGTCTGACTTGACTTCTAATTTGATGATGGTAAGATGAGTGAAGCACTCCCGGAGGGGGGGGTGGAATGTCACTTAAAAGCAGCCAAAAAGGCAAAAACGACTGGTGGAATAACACTGTCATTTGCTAGACCAGCTGACTCATTATGTGGTAAGACTGGCCTTTTTTGATTCGTTTGTTTGTTTGTTTTAAAGGTACAGATCCTCTGATTAGATTAATGCTTTTCTCAAGAGGTGGTATTTGATGATGTTAATGATGTGAACATCTAAACAGAAGAACTCTGAAACACTAAGGGATTCTCAACTCTTTGAAACTTTTACTGATTTACACTGAGTTTTAAGTAAAAATTGAAAATACCGTGTTCTTGCTCTAAAGAGAGACACCTCTATATGTGAGTCTGTGTGTGTCTTTCTGTCGATTTTCTTGCCAATTGTTCATTCGATCAACTTCCTGCTTGGTGAGTGAATTACTGCATCACTGACCAAAGGAAGTGCAGTCTGAAGGTGATGTGTCTTAGTTCGTATGAGAAATTATAGGATATCAGTTTAAGCTAGCCTGAGTGGGACAAAGCCTGGAAAAACAAAAAACAGACAGGAGTCAGTGAAAATGTAAAATAGCCAATAGAAGCAAAGAAATGTTTGATTGGCAGGAGAATCAATTAATGGAAGGCTTTAAACTTCCTCTGCAGTTCAACCTTAGTTTAGTTTCACACTTTTTGTAGGTTATGAATTAAAATATATAATTTACTAGTTTGATATTTTTCAAACTTATACATTTGTCATTTCATAGGGTTCAGATAAACACACGTGACGGTCGAATTGATATTTCTGAGGAAGATTTGCAGTTCCCAAGAAAGCAATCGGTCCGAACAGGCACCTTCAGAGAATGTGATTCAGGGATTTTTTTTTCCTGGCCCCTGCTGGAATGCCCTCAAGGGTTTCCCATGATGCACACACCTCAGTTTGAGAATGACTGTTTGCTATGTTTCTGTGTTAAAATGTCAATGTCCAAATAGAAAGTAAATGTGCCTCATAGAATGAAGATTGTGCAGTGGAGGATTTAAAGCTCCTGCAGGCGCTCTTTAGATTGCCACGCTGAAATATGCAGTGAAGGGCACAGTGGAGTCTGGTTACTCCCTGGGCAGAGTGTTTTTTCTTTTGGTTTTGTCTTGTTTTGTTTTGTTTTTGTCGCTGTGTTCTGCTAGGTCCGAACTCTTAGAGAATGGTTAGAGCATGGCCGCTGTAGATCAAAGCAGAAATAAAATCAACTGTTAAGGAGAGAGAGAGAGCCCTCTGTTTTATCTTGTCTCCTTGCTCAAGGCTGGAAATAGACTGTTGTTGAACTAAAAGTTGATAAAGGGGGGAAAAAAGAGCATACAGCGTGTTCTTTTCTCTTGTTTTTTAAGTAAAAGTGGAACACATGGTCAGTGTTGATGAGCGGACAGCATTCGGTTCCTCAAAGCGTGAGGCTTTTTCACAGCGCACAGTAAACACAAGACACTGGAGCCTTTTACTAAGCATGTCTGTCATCTTTTCAGGCGGTTGGCATCATATCATCATTAAAGCCGCTGCTCCTCCACGTCCCGTCTATTCAATCCAATGCTCCAAAAATATTTTTTTTTCTATGTTCTGAAAGCTGATGAGGGCAAAATCAGTGTTGTCATAATGGTGGCAAACACAACAGTTGGTTGCTGGGTTCCTCAAAGAGTGACATCCATTCTGAACCAATCACATGTTAGTGTCTGTGCAGTTAAAGTATTTAGGGAGGCCTCCACCTCTCCTCACCTGTAATCTTAGAGAAGCAAAGCATGAGAACATTTAGATGGCAGAAACACCTGTTCAGCAACGATGGTCATCTGAGTTTTTGTTTATCAGATAACTATGAAGACTAACAGCTCAAGTTAGTTCTATTTGGGTCAGTATGTTCATTTTTATTTCATTTAGACCGAGTAAGAAATGTACTTTTTTTTCCCAAACAGACAATTTCAAAGCAGCTTTCTTACAGAAATGCATACTAGATGAAAAATATATATTAGAACAGACAAGCCTGCACAGGTTCCACAGGGTATGACACATTTAGTAAAATACCAAAGATGGAAATTAAATAACTTTATTTATTTATATTTATTTTTGTTAAGGAAACAGTGTTTGTATCGAAAGAAGGTACTGCAGGCTGTTATAGATTGCCTTTGTTACTGACATTTGTTAATGTCTATACACTTACTGATGCTTGTAAGTTCTTGGGGGACTTTTCAATATTTATGGGAAAAAAACCCTAGTTCAACACTGATGCCTTTATATGACCAAGACAATCATTCTGCAAACAGCTGTGTTTAAGCTGGAGGACGTACATATTATTGGGGAAGTTCTGATGAGTCTTTAGCACATCTGTGATCCCTAAAGACGATATTATTCTCTTACAACAACAGTCTGTGCTGCTAATGACCTGCTGTTTTAGAGTGCCCTCAAATGCCCTCATTAAAATGTATGAAAACACTCATGTACACTACAAAAACAATTGTTGTGCAAGAATGACAAATATAGTTTCATATTAGTACGGTGATAAGTTTGTGTAATATGCACAAAATTCATCCGTCTTACCATCTAAGTCAGAGCATGGACAAAAAAATGGGGAGTCACACAAGAAAAGTAAAGTGAAATCAAATTACATAGCACCAACACCAACTAACACAGAGTAAAGTGCATCACAGAATCATTGTAAACTCTCATTGCAGTGCATAATTCTCTTTTACTGCCAGATAACTTTACAACACCGAGGGGATTTGGTTCTCAGGCCTGATTAAAGCGCTAACCATGGGCTAGATGGATCTAGGACTACCTCCCACCGCATCACCCCTCCTCCCACACATCAGCTCAAAGTAGGGGAGCGCGGGGAAGTGATTACTCCCGGATTAAGACTTGCCTCGTCGCCGATATGCGCAGCATAATTGAATAATGGCTGCCTCACCCGAACAGTCCCAATGCAGGCGAGCCTCCCAGCCTCGTCAGATCGGCACAATATTAACCATGACACAGGCGTAACCAGGCCGGTAATTAATGCACTGAATCAATTACAAATTAGTCCATTTGGAGAATTCCCTACAGGAGTCCACTCATTACCAGTGCTCTGATGGAGTTGCAAGTTCTCATGGGAATGTGTGTCACTCCACTGATCTCCTTTACTATCTGTCTTTATCTCTTTTCTCAAGGTAGGATGTGGAAGACAAATGGAGGATGAAATTGATGCTGCCTGCGACTTGGCATTACAATGCAAATTAAAACGTCCGCCACACAACAGCAGATTCTTAGTTTTGTCCAACTAGAGACGAGTCTGAGGCCAAGTGAAGCTAATAAAAGTATCTTTAGGAGGTGGTTATTGAATGCAAATGGTTGGAAAAGGTATTACATAAGGAAGACTGGACTATTTAGATAACCTTTAGACACAGAATTCAAGCAGTTTGCTGGTTCAAATATAGATCTTGGCCATTACTGACTTTTTATTTGTGTATTTCCACAAAACATGTAACACTATGAATAGTCATCATCTTTTTATAAATGTTTTTTTTAAATGTTTGAGTTCCATCTAACACTACAGAAAAGTTTTGTCTGATGCGAGGTCTAAGAAATATTCAAGCCAATTTCTTTTTCATTTATTTTAGGAATTTATGGGCATGTCTTTACAACACTATAATTGGAAGGATGGGGGTCATGTGAGGAACGTGACCCTCTCTCCTCAGTCTGTATTGGTTCTCATAATATAAGGTTAACACCACGCATTCAGTCATTTTCCCTGCCAAGGCTAAAAGTCAGTCTTAATGACGGAGCGCTTTCTAGCTCAATTCAACTGTCAAGGAATTGAAATGAGAAAGAGCCGCAGTATGAGAGAAAGTGAGGGAAAGTACAGATGTCTGTAGATGTGTGTGTGTGTGTGTGTGAGAGAGAGCCCTTGAAAGGCAAAGAGCATTCAAGATAAAAATAATCAGCTCAGAAACAGAAACAGACTTGATCCATTCCCAGTCAGACACATAATGGACGGTACTGTATGTTCTCTTTTTAAGTAGAAGTTTTGACTCTTATATGTTTAAACTCATATGACTGAACGTTTTTAAGCTCTGTTTTCTAAAGGAAATCTAATGTAAAAGAGGAGCAGTAACTGGTGCAGCCAGGCTTTTCTCCACTAGTGACACAGCAGTGTGTAGAGAGTGCTGGCCATGCAACAGCTGCACCAGACTGAAGTGCCACTTTTTGGAGCAACATTTCATACATCAGTGTTGATAGCTGATGGGTTCTGGCTGAAGAAAAAGGAAAAAATTGAGGTTCTGCCTGAAATAAGAGTAAATCCAATCAACACTTTACAGTGGATAGGAGTCACAGTCTGACTTAGAAAAAAAAACTAAAATCAATCCAGTCGAGACAGAATGACTTGAGCTGTGGTTGAAGTTCACTTTATGGTCTGGTGATTATACCAAGTTGAAGAAAATTAATAAAGGGCTCATTGTTCTGAATCAAAATTTGTCTGAACTCATTTGCTACATTCTGCTCCCGCTTGCGTTTCATTCAAATGTTAACTTTTCCATTCAGCTCACTCTGATGTGTGATTGATGCTTCCTAGGATGATTTATTCTAAATTGCCCTGACCGTTTGTGCTCTGAAAGCCTGAACCCAACATTCAGTGGATCTATTAAATTCCGCTCCGGCAGATTTCACATTTTGTGGATAGTTGGGATGCATCTATAACATCATCCTGTGTCACGCTTAGATTGTTCTCGACTTTTTCACCATTAATGTCTGGTACGCAATGCTACATTAAACCTACACTGGATAAATCAACGCTGACTGAAAGCCTTAATCTTTTACATTACTAAAAACTGATCAACAGTCACTCCATAAAACGAGAAAAGAACCAAACAATGTCAATTAAATGAGTTTGATAATGATAGAAGTTCAGTGGAACAAACTTGCCCAGAGACTTCTCATTGGCAGTAACATAACAGGGGTCTCACCCTGCACCTTGCTCTTATTACGCAGTCCTTGACAGTGGTTATTTTTGATGAACACCTTCTCTGTGTACTGGAGCAAAAGTATAAGATTCACATACATTGGAGACGAAAACCCAGAGGCGCGTGACTTTTAAGGAAAAGGCGTCATTACAGCCTGATGCATGACATTTGGCCTTTTCGCTTGGCTGCTGATATTTAGAGTAGAAGTGTATGCTTGATATTTCCTATCAGATCAACTGCACGGTGAACTTTTTGAGGATTTTACCACACAAAAAGGGGCTGTCATCAAACTAGGAGGCTAGAGACGATGAAATCTGACAAATTCTCTCCCAGTGCAAAGCTAAATATATGATAAAAACACTGGATGATGCTGAACTATGGTTCGCTTACACCCTTAAGTCAGCTGTTTAACATGCAGCATTTGGCTCGGAAAGCGTTTAACTAATGCAGAGACAGTTCGAGCAAAACTATCACAGCTTTTAAACATCTGACCGTGTGCTAGTTGACCTGTAAAGTGAGCTGTTGATCCATTGCACTCAGACTGAATCCTGTTGCCACTGTGCTTCAGAGACTCTTGACCAAAGAAACTGTAACTGAAAGAAACCCTGGTTGAAATGGTGAAGTGGTGCTTTTTCAGAAAATGGAAAGCTCAAGTCAGAATAACTGTTGTTTGCCTGAGTGTGTGTGTGTGTGTGTGTGTGAGTGAAGTAATAATAGACATAAAAAGAAAACTTTTTATGACTTAACAGTCTTGTTTTTTTTACTCATCACCTCAAAGAGACCACAGTTTCTTGTGAAGACGAACCCCTCAAACCCTCCAACCTATGAAGGTACTATGGTAGTTTCAGGTGTTATTGCTAAAACAGATGGGCTGATCTTTGATAATTATGGCATGTACTTTCTTTAGTTTTATGCTTTTGTAATCTCAGCCATGCACCCATTTTTTTGGTTTTCTTTATAAGAATAACCAACATAACAGTTGATTAGACTTGCAGGTTTTAAACTAACTGACCTCCCTATGATGATCATTAAAAACTGCAGTAAGATTAAGTGCTTCTATCAATGCTTGGTATTTCCATGATATTAAAACTTTTCCATATTCTTAGTTGCTAGTTAAAAAGTGCCTTTTTTCATTCTGCAAGCGTATGCTTGACGGCCCTGATAACGTAATGAATTGCATATTCATTTGGTTTATATCAGTGTAGCAGCATTGGAGACAGAAAGCCACCTCATGTGTTACACAAAAAATACATGAAGGAAGAGTGAAGGAAGAAAGATACACGTGTTTTCTTAATTGCTGTGTTAGTAAATCAATAGGAGTTGTGCCATGCTTCATTGTTTGGGCTGTGACTAAGGCAGAGGAGTTAGATGAGCTTAAAAAAGGAAAGTATCAGGCAGCAAATGTCGGTAAAAAATCTGTCTTGTTCAACCTGTGACCACCAAACACCCACTACCGCCCACCAACACCACCCATGCTCCATATTTGTATAATCACACTTCTTACCTTACATTTAGAATAGGTGGCTGGAGGCCGAAGCTTCACAGAAAATCCCATCTCTCTACTTTTTTCTTAACATTCTACATTCAGAAATCACTGCTTATCAGAGAAATGACCTGACAAAAACCCTCTGTATTAACTTTCAACAACAACACTGTAGATTCAAATCACACTGAGTCTTGACTGGTCTTAAAGTAATCCATTTAACTCAGTGTATAGTGGTACTGAACAATAGCACTAATCTCAAATTTTCAATACCCATTTCACATGTACATATATTGTGTGTGTGACTGGGGAGAACAATTTGCATGTGTTCACATATTAGTCCCATAGATTCTCAGTGTATTTAAGAATCCAAAGCAAAAAGGAAGAAAGTAGCATTTTCTTCAACATTCCAGTGGAGCGAGATGCTAAGGCAACGTGCAGCTGAATTTGGAAATATCACACCCAAGTGGAATATAAAATCACCTTAGTTTGTTTAGCAGATGTGTATTCCTCTAGCAAAAATCCACCAAGGTCTTGAAAAGAGTATTTTGTAGTAAAATATAATAGCGCATAAAGATGTTATTGAATTCAGATGAACAAAAAAACTAAAGATTTTCAAAACTTTCTCCTCAGACATGAGATAACCCGGTATCCTTGTATTTTATATACCGATTTTAATGAGGGACACATGGTTTTACTTGTCTGTTTTGTGCTTCCTATAACACATAGGGCCTTGGATAGATAAAGTTATATGAAAAACTTTTTAAGATTTCTTTCCATCTGAATTGACCCCACCACTATTTGAATACATGACTTTCAAACATTGAATGTTTCTTTTTTTTTGTCCATCTCTGTCTGTTCACATGATGTTCTCCTTATTTGGCCTGTTCTCTCTGTATTTGGCCATCATGGTGTTTTCTGTCAGTGATGTGAGCACCTTACAGGGCTTTCTTGTCATTATGCTTGACAAGTGCGACTGTCATACTGTCTCAACCAATGACACTCAAACATCAGCTGAACACTAGGCATTGCCTCAGTGTACATGGCACGCACACTCTGAACAGGGACTTATCAAAGTCATCCATTCTTGCCAGTCTCATTAGCGAGCAACAGCCACTCCAAGTGTCAAACAAAAGCTCGAAATGCTCTTTAATTTACATTAAAATACTGTATGTCAGATATTTCCTGTATTTTGTAATTTCTGGCTAAGTGACTAAACGCTTTTGTATACTTAATTTGTTGTTTTTTTGACATTTTAATGAACTGAAATTGCTTTACTTGCGTGGTTGAAATCTTCAGGGATATCCTTAAGCAAAACAGAACTCCTAGAAAGCAGCTGGCATTGACCTTTGGTAGAAAACAAGGGAAGGACATGGAATGGAAACAGAGGGGTTTCATATCTTTCATGTCCCTTGTTCTTTTTTGCTGTCAACAAAAACCAGGCTAATCTCACTTGAGAATTCCTATGCACAGCCTCACACACACACACACACAC
>JAQNCA010000005.1:14495901-14517174 GCA_029783725.1 Acanthurus tractus
CTCCCTCCCTCTCCCTCCTCCTCTTTTAAAAGTTGGGGATTGAAGGACTCGATTTCAAAACTGCGCACGTCTCTGTGACTCAAGTGAGGGGTTTGTTCCGCTGCCACACTTCCGTTCACAAATGCTCCGGTGCGGGGAGGAGGGAGAAATCCCTGTTAATCTAGTGAATCTGGCTCTCTCTGTCTCTTTTGTTCACTGTTACCGGGACTCTGACGCATTGATCCCTTGGGAGGCATGTGGGTGGGGAGAGGGGGAAGTGGGGGAATCGCAGGGTGGGGTGAGTCGGTGGGTTGCTACACAGTTCAGTTTACACGCAGCGAAGGAGTCTCCATCCCACTCGCTATGCTGTCTCAGTTTAAAAAAATAAATATATAAAAATCTATACATATTCACTGGAGGGATTAAGGAAACAGCTTGCACCCGCCTGTTTCAACACCTCACATATGAGATGACCCTGTTGGCATTAAGCATTACTGGACTAGAAAGAAAATAAAGACAAAGAAAGAGTTAGAACTTAGGTTTTTGTTACATCGGTCCCAAACACCTGAATCAAGATGGAGCTATTTTTTACTGGGAGGAATTCAGGACAACAATGTGTCATGTTGTTATCTTTAGCACTTAATTTACCGCTCTAATTGCACTGTAGCTATATGGAGGAGGTCATGCAAATGACTCAGGAATAAATTTAGCACAAGCACCCAAAAGAAAATTTAATATGCTTCCACGCTGGCACATGTGCCAAACTCAGCACTGCTACTTCATCACACAAAGTGGGCTGTTGTGTGTTGCAACATTTTAAATATCATGTTTCAGCTGTATTTCTTAAGGGCATTGATTCTCAACTGGTGGTGTGCAAGCTTCATCCAGCCCACCAAAGCCTCCCATCTGGACCACAGAATATCAATTCATGAGAGATTTACTGCATCTACCATTTCTCATCAGTAAATATTTAGTCAATTTAATGAATAACTTGCCAGCCAAAGGCAACAAACCAAGAGGTGTGCAACTCCTGTTTATTGGTTCTTTCTTTGTTGTGATCGCAACAGATTCACAAGGGTTCTGTAGAGTACTGACTGCCACTTTGCAGAGGTGTAAGGGTGATTTCTCATTTAACATTTAGTTTTCATTAAGGTTGTGGATTTCACATGGTTTAGGAGTATGTTCACACTGATATTAGGCAAACATGTTTATTTTTTATATTGAAGCTTCTTCTTTTGTCAATGTCTTGATCAATATCCGTGATTGGTAACAAATCATAAAAGTCTTTTAACACTCAAGGCTTCAACTCTGCATTTTATTGTCACTGGTATAAATAAAGTTTTAAAGCTTCACACCATTCAGTACAGCTCTAGAAAATATTATAGGATAATAATTCCTAAATGTTTTCTTTCTATTTGTAAGTTCTGCCCCCACAGTTAAATCAGACTGTAATCCAGGTGCCTCTTCTTCCTGAGCTGAAAGTAAGATGCACTTGGCCTGCATCAGTAGGAATGCATGAAGTGGGGCTGCTTGTTTTGTTGATCTGTGTTTAATGAAAGTGACCACGCAGAGAGTGTCTGGCCATTAGCTCAGCAAGAGCTTGTAATCACTACAAGTTGTTTCCCCCCTTTTTCAGCCAATTCATTATTGAACAAACAATCGGCGGGGAGAAAAGCATACATATCTGCCCTCTGCTTCTTCTTCATTTTATTTCCCTCTGCTAGGCTGCACTTTGGAGAGTATCGATTTGGTGGCATGAAAGAAACAAACCAGCAACCTTGCAGGTGGGGTAATGAACAGGAAAAAAAGGGAGTGTAAAAAAAAAAAGCACCTGTGAAGTGTGTGCCCTGAAATTACTATCAGCCACTGTAAATGCTCAGATAGCTCTCACTGCTGAGTGTGTGCAGGGGAAAGCACCTGGATGGTAGGTGGGGAGGATAGTTCCTGGCACAGCGCCCAGGGCAATGTCACTGGACTGCATGGATTTAATGCTATTTGGTTGTGTAGCAGGGTAAAAAAAAAAAAAAAAAGGCCTTCAAATCCTCAGCAGGGTGAATTTGAGTCATTCAACAGACCTTTGCTCTTGGCTAGAAAAGTAAGTTTAAAATGTGTAGCAGGGCCCTGATTTGTCAAACTCTCTGTTAGTGGCACAACACAGTAAACACGGACACAAATCACAGAACTAAATATTTTGCACAAATATGTATGCTCAACAAATGCACACAACATCATTTTGCACCGTTATCCTCCGTGTGAATATTTGAAAGTACACAGAGTAACTTACTCGGTCTTGTTTTCCAACTTTTTTTTCTAAAACTGATACTTACACACGCACACACTGAATATAAAATCCCCATCATTCGTTCGCATAAATACACACAGACTCACCAGACTCTAGCCTGTCTGTTTCTATTAATAGTAATCAGCAGGGTAATGATGACGGAGCTGTGACTGCGGCTTACTTACTGGTGGCTGATGGCCATGCTCTCTGACAGCTGTCAGCCGCCATGACTACACTGCCAGGGCCCTCCTTAGGACTTATTTCTGCTCACCACATCAACTGCAACAGCACTTCACACACAGACTTGTTGATTATCAGCATCAGCCGGCCGGCGTGGAAAGACTTCTCTGACCGCCTGTCTGCTAATGACAGCCACCATGATGGTGGATGGGAGAAAGAGGACACAGCCTGTCACTTTGATTCATGCAACAGAAGCTCCAACTGGGTGGCTTCTTGCCAAAGTCTCAACAGTAGTTATATCCCCTCCTAAATGACATTTAAAGTGTGAAGCAGTGGCTGTCCTTGTGGCTCAGTCACCCCAGGCCGGACCCCGGACACGAGCGCTGAACCCTGTGCCAAGTTTTTGCATTGAGGTCACAAACCCTCGAGCAAGTTCTCCTCGCTCAGATGCTCGCACTCTCTTGCTGGCGTGATTGAATTTGTGGAAAGTGACCTTACAGAGAGCCATCGTCGATGATCTGATTCACATTTATTTTCCTTTTTTGGTCCTTAACATTTTGTTTTGTTTGTTTGGCTTCTTTTTTTTTCTCCTCTCTATCCCCTCTTTCTGCCCCTCATTATCTTTTTCTCTAATTAGCTGGTTTGAGAATCATGACATACATACATGTAACCTTGAGTATAAAATAATATCTCCAGAAGCACTGAATGGTAGATAAATAAACAATTTCCGCAGATTCAAATCCCTTAATCATTTGTTTTGATCTATTAACCTCAAATATGTGATACTGTCTTACTTCATTTTTACAGACTTCCTGGGCAACATGCTGGAACTCACTCCCAGCTGGTCACATGTAGTAGCTTGGTCAGGACCCCTTGATGTCTTTGTTAAAGTACAAGGTTGCCCTTAAGCATTTGTTAGTGACGCACAAGGCTTTCAGGCCGCAATATGTGCAACACTGCAATGTAAAAACGTAAGAAACACCTAGTGGCATGCTACAAACAGCGGCTAATATGCAACAAGTTGTGAGTAAGAATGTGGTGACTGTAGATTTCAAAAACATAGCAGCTAAACTCATCGATCACATGGTTCCACAAAGTAACTCGAATAGGTGTAGTGAGTGAGAATAGCATTCAAGCTGCATGATGCAGCAAAATTAGTTTTCAGCCAAATGAGGGGAGCCTTTGTGTGACATGTTCATTGTCCCCCAAATCCTTAAACGTTGCATGACTCTGCTTGTTCATGAGACCTCGATTACAGTCACAGCATGCATATTCATAAAATTTGAAGTGAGTTCATTCAAGCTGAAAAAAATGTGAAGGACATTGTAAATCCATTAACAGCACACACAAAAAAACTTTACTGAAGTCCATATTTTAGAAAAAAATAAAACTTTCAAATAGCATCTGTTTCTGTCACAGAATAGAGGTATTCAAAGTAATCTTCTAAGTAACAGAAAATAACACTTTTGCTCAATTGTCAGTGAGAAATTGAAACAATAGAATAGAGGCTGTTTGGCAAAAGAGAAGAAAAGAAAATGTTCAGTGAAGGGATGCATCATCTTACCTTTAGTAGCACAGAACCAGATCACAGATGTTTTGAGGCTTGATCTTAGTACATAAGCTGAAAAGTCGATTTGTGTGAGGCAGACAGACCCAAAACATTAAGAAAAGTTGACAGTAACTACATTTAAAGTTTGTCTACTTCCACTTACAGGTCACAGACCTCAAGTCTGATATTGCATAATTTAAAAAATGACAACATTTTTTCTTGTGAAAGCCTAAAATAGCTAGATTTTGATTTATTTGAAATAAATTATTACAAGCGAACAACTTGGTTGATGTAGATATACAAAATCTTGGTTGAAGTCGGCAGCTCTTGATCAACATGCTGCTCAATGTGAGAAAAAACCAAACAAAGCATTATGCACTTTGTCAACTTGAGCGACTAGTCGGCTGTGTTCTTCTTGTCTTCACCATGTATTGTCAAACGTTTTTTGTTTGCTTGTTTTTGTACGGTGTTGCATTGTTGACTGAAAACATTGTTGGCCAAACACTGAATTCCTCAGACTAATTCACTGGAAAAAAATAAATATGGAGTACTCAAAGCCTGCTAGAGAGCACTGAAGCCTGATAAACTACCTCTTGGATGAGCTTACATGCTGAATCAATAATTTTAAATCCACGAGAGACACCTTTTTTTTTTTTTCCTTTCATGTCTTTCACCTCACAAATGATTTGCTTTTTAAGGGTTTTCATGCAACAGTATTTAAAATCACACTAACCCGTCACACGTCTGTCCACAGTCTATTCGAGAAGTGACAGGCTACGTGTTGGTGGCCCTCAACCAGTTTGACTACCTGCCTTTGGAGAACTTGAGGATCATCAGAGGAACTAAGCTGTATGAGGAGCGTTACTCCCTCGCCATCTTCCTCAACTACAGACGTGATGGAAACTTCGGCCTTCGCCAGCTGGGTCTGCAAAACCTCACAGGTGAGTAACTGATTACTTTCTGCTCTGTGCTGTGTGTGCCACTGTTTTTCAGTAGTATTATTGATGCCTTTGAGATAAAATCAAAAAGAACTGGCCTGTTAGCAATACTTGAACGCCCTCTTCATTACATGATCAGTCCAAGCCTGAGTCCAATTTTTTAAAAAAGCTTGTTTTTATCTAAGATCAAACGTTTAACATTCTAAATTTCCATACCTCCTGGAGTGTGTCTGTGTTTGTGTAACCTGTCATTCGTCGCCTGCTGGGAACCCCTCACTGGTTAGGATATCGCTGGAAAAACTTCCAAGAGAATATAATAATTTTTTTAGTTAAAGAAATCTGATCAAATACCTGAAAATCAAATTAGATACTTTCACACTTAAGCTTACAATTTAAAAAAATGACTATTATCAAATAACTTTAGATAGTATTAGCTAATGACTGTCAGAAATGAAGAGGCCTCAATATGTTTGTGGCCTAAAGTGGGAAAAGATGAGTTATACAGCTCTTGTTGCATGTTCATGCAGTACAGCTCTTCGGGCAATTATACAGAAAGTTCAAAATTAACAACTTTTGTGATATTTTGTTTTCGAAAAAAAAAAAACAATTGTAGCAGTTAAACATGTTTGGCTGCCATCCAGAGTTGTGGAGTTTGAACTCGCACAAAAAAAAAAAATCCACCAAATTCACCTGGTTGGGTGCCCCCAAGACAAGGCGGAGCTAAACAGGCCCCATTATGACCATGGTGTGGACCACTTTCTGACTTCTACAAAGAAGGTTACATTTTTTTTTCTTTTGTCTATGTAGACCATGCACTTATCAATCATATCTTTCATTAAAAATACACAGGCCCAGGTTTTGCTACCTTTTACCATTTACAGTAGAGTAGAGAGCAGTCTCAGCAAATGGCTGCACCTCATGTAGGATAATGGAATAGAAACAAAATAAATGAAGAACAGCTTTATTTTTTTCGTTTTTTGAAAAAAGTTATTTTTTTATTATTTTTGAAACAGGTGTTAATTTAACAGCTCAAAAGTGAATAAAGTTGCCTCACAGACTTTAAACTTGTAAAACTATGAACTTATTCCTTCATATTTCTATCCTTGGATAGAGTTTAAAAACGGCCCTGCAGCTGTGATCAGATCACCTTGTTGATTCCTCAGTGGTGTAACCTCTGTTTATGAAATTATGCTTGCTGCAAACAAGTATCAATATTATTTTACATTCATCTCACAATGACCTGGTAAATATAAAACCAGTAACTCAATACCAAGGGCCTGGTCGGTACTTTAGAGGTGCTCCCTCTCTGGAATTTTTCAAAATACACAGCTCAGTTGAATTAATAACGGTTGTAAGCTGGCTTCTATCACCTTAACCCAAAATGGGAATGTACAGACAGTCTGCCTCCTCTTCATCTACAAAGTACCAAGCTGATACTGTGATCGCAATTAACCCTTTCACACGGGGATATGATGCTGACTCATATTGTTGTTAAAAGACTATATTGCTTTTGCTCACACACACACAAAAATATATATTTATATATCATCTGATTTACAACCCATCCAGGAACCAACCAGAGCCTGCTTCCGCAGAAGTTAGAGAAGATGGTGAATGTGATTGCTGATAAATACCGAACTAAGTAGGGAAACGTTGTGTGGGTGGCTCTGCCTCTTTATGAACAATGGATCATTGTGCTACTCGCTTTCCTTCAGGCACTCTGACCCGGAGGTCAATAAGAAACGAAGCTCTTGACTTGCAAAAGAGATGCAGAACTCTCCAATACAGGGCTAAGTGGGGCATGCCAAGGCCGAGACTAGCTCATGATGTGAGCAGCACAGGGTCAGAGGTGTTATTTACTCATTTTGAAGCTAAATCCAACCTCACCAATCTTCTAAGAGGGAAACAAAAATGGAATGAGAATCCATTTGTGTTTTGGCTGAATAATATTAAGTAAAATGTTATCAGTTCGTCCTGGTCAGTCATGTTTAAACACTGCTGTGTTTTTGTGGGTTTTTTTTTTAGTTTTTGCCCTTCAGTGCAATCATAACATTATTTTTTCTCTTATTATCTTTTACACATAGGAAAGGCAAGAGGAATGAGATTTGAATGATTTATTAGGTCACACCACAAAGTGCCATGCATGTCTGTGTTGATAAGGAATGTCAGGTAAATGTGTTTTAAAATGGCTTTTGGCTGCTTTGTTCCCTATGGGGATGAACTCCCAGTGCAATCAGACCGGACCGGTGGCATTCACATAACACTGAAGCTTGTTTTCATCACTAAATGTTTTGTTAACAGTATAACAGAACTGTTTTTATATATGTGATACATAGGCCTGAGCATCTGCGCAAGTGTGTCAAGGAGACACTAAAGCGAGATAAGAAAGGCAATGTCATCAGTTTGCACTAGAATTTTAGATTCTCTCTGTGTTGAGATTTAAATTTATTCCAAGACAAGAATTTATTTAGATTTGTAAGGAAGCGTTGCACTGAGCTTGTGTCTGTGCCGCTTCCAAACCCTCTTTCTAAATAATTCAGTTGTCTCTCATTGTTCTCCTCAACTGTTCCTTCCCTGTGATCCCCCAGAGTCGAAGGAAACAACACATCCATCCACGAGTGTATGTGCGGCGACAGTATGTGCTTGTGTGTTGTGTTCCTTCTTGTATTCTTTCTTGCATGTTGCGCCATACTTGGGGAATTGCATTTGTCCAGCACCACCAGAAGCTTTTTCTTTGCCAAGCTGGTGCTCTTCATTGTGGTGCCAAGTTGAAGCCAGTGCTGAGGGAGCCGGGGCTGGACTCTGTGAGGAGCTGCTGTTTGATGTGCCATCCGTGGCCTCGAGCCACGAAGTAGAGGGGAAGTTGTGCACAACAGCCTTGGCCTGGATCTGCTCTGCTCCATAACTCTGACTCTCTGAGTTTCAGCCCCAGTATTTTTGTTTTAGATAACAAGTGGAATGTCATGGAATGCAAAAGAATAGAAATTTCAATCTTTTTTCTTAATTGAAAAGTATAATTTTATGTTAGGAAAGTTCTGTTGTAATTGCAACATGCCAACTGGAAGTCTCAAATGCTCCTTTGGGTTCCTATTAATCGAGATCCAGCCCAGCACCTAAAGCAGGTCCAAATTATATGCAGTCTCACTGTGCTCAGGTGGAGCCAAACCATTTCTCGAACAACTGTGTTCATGTGTTGCCTCATCATCATCACAGACTTTGGAGGCAAGACAGTGTACGGCCTGTGGGGTTACTCTTTTCGGGTGCTCTCTGCCTTATAGTCTATTCAAGTACTGGATAAGCTCTGATTATCCTGTAGTCTTTAAAATACCTCTCAGGCCTCTCTTTACATCAGATATCTTGTTTTGAAAAACAATATAAGCACTCCATGTTTGTGTTAGACTGGGCTGTCCAACATTTTAGACCTGAAAAGACCTTGAATACCAACTTATCCCCTTATGACAAGAAACTTGTCTTGACGGGTCTATCATATCACTGCTTTTTGCACAGATGGTCCTGACAGTTAAACAAGTTCTTGCTAGAGGGGAGAAACAAGTCACTTGTGTCCCAGTTTGTTCTGTTGCAGCTGTCATCATTCTACAGTATGCTACTGAGGAGGGATATAAGCCTGAACCATCAGGATGGTTCCACTCCTGTACATCCAGCCGTACAATCAAATTCTCCCCAACAATCACTCCGTCCTTCCTTCAAGTGGTTTAGTGAGTCCAAGACCAGCTGTCTCATTCATTACCAGGCCTTTGATGTCGCTGTCATACTGGTCCACCATTCTTCTGCCTGCAGCTCCCAGGAGAAGTGCAAAGAGATCGATATAATCCATAAGCAACACATATAAGAGGATAAAGCTTATTAACTACATAAGGGGCTAATCGAGAGAAAGCATGGTAAAAGACCCCTTCAGTGCTGAAACCCACCCGCAATTCTACTTGGGGTGAAATTGCCTTTGGATGAAATCAATTTGTCGCTAGTATATAGTAGCATTGCACTTATTGATTTTTCTGGTGCACTCTCTGTGAGCTGTGAATGGACTCTGTGGATTTGAGGGGACTGAAGGATGGGATAGAGGAGGTCTCCGGCTGAGCAGGGATAGGACTCTCTCCGATGCACCTTTCAATCAAGCTTAGCTAACTTATCCTCATAAATATGAAATATAAGGCACAGTCAAGCCGGGAAAAAAGTTGAGGGATGGTCTGTGTGCACAAGGGTGTATAGGAGTGAATAAGAAATGTAAAAGACACTCTTCACTTAAGTGTGGAAAGTTTAGTTGTGTTGTTTGTTGCCTCCACCAAAGACATTGTGTTTTTCAGTTCAGTTTGGTTGTTTGTCAGTAGGATTACGGAGAAAAAAACCGCCCAAAACTCTTGGCCCAATTTGCATGAAATGCTTATGCTAAAAGAGTGAAGCATGAGCCAAGGAAGAAGCCATTAAGTGTTGTGGCGCATTTGAATCACAGGGTGAATACACAATTTATTTCCTACCACACATTTTAAAGCACACTACATGGTAGTAAAGTTTTAATTAAGACAAAACATAGCAATTGTAGAAATATGATAATTCTAATCATGGTCCACAGGAACCAGTAATCATACTCAAACTTCATACAGAAAGCAGCATTTATGCAGCACTCAGAGACAGTGGTTTCAATGAAGAGCCGGGACAATTTTAGCATCACCGCCATGATAACAACACATGTTTCACTCATTCTAAGATGTAGCTATGTAAACGTGGATACACACAAATCAGGCCACTAATACTCTTCACACATATGTTAGCAGTGAATATTAAGTTTGCACATGTGGACTCTGATCACATGTGGTTATGATAATATGTATCAGTGAACATCTCATCAGATGTATATTATGGATATTTAACTTGGCTATTTCCTTCCCTTCCCCTTTAATGTTTGCAGTTATGTTGTGCTTGCATCCTAAGCTCGTTACCACCCCAGACAACTTTGGTTGAAAGAAAGAAATGTAAATAACTCCTTATAGCAGAATGAAAATATCTGCAGTGAGCCCTTGACTATTTGAGGAGTGTCATTTGTCTGGTGTCATCTCAGCAAATACAAAGTAATAAAACACAAAAGAGTCCATTAGCCGGTTAACTTCAACACCAGTGTCCATTGTAAAATGAACTTGTGTGCTTGTTGACTTGCCTGTAATAGACAAGTGGACTATTGACCTTCTGCGCCCTTTCGATTGTCCTTCCAGCTTCAAATCACTTCATAGGGACAACAGTCTGCTCTGACTCACCTTCTACCTGAAGATTAAAAGCTGGGGCCTGAAATGTTTGCAACATGCCAACTTAGTTTTTTGGCTTTTTTTGTGTTCAGTTGGACTTCCTGATTGCTGCACACAGACGCTTCTAATAAGTGCTTCTCTGTACTGTTTGTCCCCATAGCAAAGAAAAAGGTTAAATAGTCTCCTGACATTTTCAAAGTTCCCTATCTGTATTTTGATGTACGCTGACCCAGAGTGTCTTCCTTCCTGCTTAGGCAAACATTTTCAGCATTTCCGTCTGGATTCACATGAACCCTGGGCAGCCACTGCGCTTTCACTTGGTAATTACAGCCTGCTTCCCTGGCAAAATAATAACAGCCTCAATAAGGAGCACAACACAGATGAGCTTTCTGATTTAACGCATTTTTATGGCGTACCCCCTCCTCTCCCTCATTTCATCCAGTATCATCTTTTTATTTTAGATTTGTTTAGTGTTGTTGATTCATTTTTCTAACCACCCAACGCCTGCACTGCGTCTGTCCAAAATGAAGCATCCAATCTGAGGCCCCATCTGCTGAATGATCCTCTCTCGTCTCATGCATGTACACAAGCCTGTGTTTTACGCCAAGGCGTTATCCACTCCTTCATGGCCCATCTGCTCTCTCTTTATCAATCCTATTTTCTGTCTTTCTTCCATCTCTTTATCCCTCTTCCATCTCTTTATCCCTCTTTCTTTGGCAGTGTGGCTCATATTTCAGTTGGCTGTCTTGTCTTGCACATTGATGCCTTCCACACAAACGCATACAATCCAGTGTTTGTCCCATTTTGTACCGCACGTGTCACCCTTTTTTGTGTCCCTACCATAATTGTTCGATGAGTACATATCAGTGAATGTACTCTATCATCCTGTGAAAGTGTCCTATTCAGCGTCTTGTGATGGGGATGTACAGGGGAGGCATGGAAAGGATGGGATGGGCCAAGGTGAGAGAGACTATTTCAGTCAGTGTGTTTCCCCCAGACAAGGGACCGCTGAGAGGAGGGCATAAAAATTGCGGCCTCCCTCTGATCCCTGAGACTTCCATTCATTGTCTAACTACTAGAAGAAGAAAGAGCAATTCTGCCACAGGAGACGAGCGAGATTGGTTCAGTGCACGTCACCAGAATTCAGTCGAGCCTCCTGCCTGGCAGCCGACAGACCTCAGGTCTCCTTCAATTGTGTGTCTAATTGATTACTTCCCATGCAATTACTCCCGTGTCACACTCAATATTTCACCGCTCAAGGAAGGGGGCAAGAGGGAGTTTCCTTTTGAAGGACGACATTCATATTGTCACATTTGTGAGCCCCTAATGTGGATCGCGAGGAGGCCCATGTTAAATTGAAGTCCGGAACGGACCATCACTGGTGGTTGGTGTTAATTGATTGCTGTGTAACACCACTGTGTGACAGAGATAGTGAGACTACGAGAGCCAATGGCTGGGCTTTCATGCCAGGGGAACAACAGAACTAAATTGCTTTAAAAAGTTTATTAGTTTTGTTTATTTTTGCGCTACGATAACTACACAAAGCTGACATAGTGGAGTACTTTTAAATGCTTTTGTTTACATGCTTGAAATTTGTATACATTTGGTAGGCTCTGCCCAAATTCTCATACCACAAATCATATTTTACATAATTTCTAACTTTGAAAATATTTCATTCCTTCTCTCAATTCACCTCTTCCATATTCCTTTTCAGATGTGTCTGAATCAACTCTACAAGTAAACAAGTAAACTGGATTACTGTGGCTTCGGTGTCATCCTCTGTGTCGCTCTCAGTTTAGCCTTACAATTCAGTGACACTTTTTATTCTCTTATTTTTTATTATATTAAATAATGTGATGTTTGAGATTCCATAAGCAGAGAATAATCGGACTTCATGAAATATCTATGGGAAACAGCAGCACAGCCTGCAATAGCAAAGGAGAAATAAAAAAATACAAGATATCTTTACCAATAAAAAAACGTGTGAATGTATGTGTGTGTGTTCACCTTTTTATGTTTTGTGCACAATATTTCAAAAGAAAATTGCTAAACTCTAACTGTAGCACATTAAAGTTTTTACCTAAAATTCCCTTGTGTCAAACCACTTGACAGTGTTTAAACAACCATTAAAGCAGCCGTTATTAAAAAAGGTTATGTTTAATAAATTTTCCCCTTCTCAGAATATTTCAGACAGAACGTTAAAGGCCTTTGAAACTATAAATAAAAAGAGGAAGGTGGCAAAGAAGAGACGCATTTAAAGAACATAATTAATGGAGAAAGTAAAAGGCAGTTTGTTAAAGACTGTTCTAACATCAAATAGGTGACTGTTGCTTTAACTGTTATAGCAGCTTTGGATTGAGAGCCACAGCTCAGGCCCAACATGTCCATTATTTCATTCTTAATTATGAAAGAAAGAAAAAATAACCACTTAACATTAATCACTGCCTACTTTAAGATTCAAAATACCCAAGATTTTTTTTTTCATTGTAGACAGAAAAAAGATTGAAAGCTGTAATGTAGTTCTCATTTATTTCTTTGCTACCCAGTAGATGCAATACAAAGATGAAAAGATAAACAAAGAACATGTCGAGGGACAACTTTCTTCAAATTGAGAGTGTGTCCATCTGATATTTTAAGTGTATTTGAGGAAAACATTTTAGGGTGTTTGGAACAAAATGGCTTGTAAAATGAGTTTTTAAATTCTAGATCAGAAATACAGAACTGGTAGGTTTTCTATTCTGGGGGCCATTAATGTCTTTGATTTTATGCATGTAAGCTTGCTAGCGTGCGAATACATCTGTACAGGGAGTGCTCTCATGTGTCCTATGTGTCTTTTTCCAGTAAATAATTTACATTGTCTTTCCCCATGATTGCATTAGGGGCCAACTGAGATGGACTCTTAACTATCCTCACTGATGAGGAACATTGTCCAGCCCAGGCCTTCACCACTGGCCCTCCTTATGTCAGCTGGAAAAAATGTTCTGACTTGCCTAAACATGACTTCGTATTGTTCATTACCACTTCACCGAAGTGAACCTCTGCGGCCCACTGGAAGTGAGAGTTGACTTTCACCTCATTAAAAGTTAAAGTAGGTGTGGAAGGAATTTTAATGCCAATTAATAATCAAAACACAGTCCTGCTCGTTCTCTTTTTCCCGAACATTTCCTTCCCCCCAGGCTGTGACGTAGACCAGGCAAAGATCTGCCATTATGCAGCTATAAACTGGCTCAAAGACCAATAGCACATTGTTCACTGGTCTAATTTTTTCTCTGTAGCTCAGGCAGGAATGGAAGGACATAGTGTGCACTGTACCAACTCCCTTCTGTTTACTGCTACTGATATGATTGCACAGTCAAAAACAAACTCACCCTCACATTGTGATTGTCATGTTCAGTTTCTGTCATTGCTGCTTTGCCGTATCGTTGCATGGCTGTGCAGCCTGACATGCGGTTCTTACTTTGATTCTGAAGGCCAGACAGTGTTTCAGACAGGCCTTTGATGTCAGGGGCGCTCAGTGCTCATCTCAGAGGAGGAGCAAAATGAGTTGGAGAGCAAATAAAATAGAAGCTGACTGGCAGCTCGGTGGGTCTCAAAAGCCACTAAGGAAAATGTCATTTTCTATCAACTAACTTATGAGGCCTAAATGGACACCTGTGGACATTGAATGACAGGAGGTTTTCACTGTGGAAGACAGGACGTGTTTAACATTCATATATGCAAGTTCTGAAATCAAGCTAAAAGCAGTGCATGTAATCATTTTTGTAAGCCATCTGACAGGCTGAAGAATCCCAGTTTTACAGAAACCACTGGCTCTTGGTCTTGGATTGTGGTTCATCTATGGGTTTTTCCCAACCTATCTTCTCTGCTGACAAGATATGCAGTATACATTTTTACAGCTGGACCAAAGGTCTGAGGTTTTCAGCCAATTACCGTTATCGTTGAGGCTCGCTTTCCTTGAGTTTAAAAAGATCCAGTGCTTTCAAAACTAATTTAATAACCTTTCCTGCCAACACACACATAAACACTCACATTACCCTCCAACCCTACAACTCCTCCCTCTTCTCCCCTGGCAGCTTAATAATTAATATGCTTCTTTTTTGCAACTTACGCTGAAGCCTTGGGTATGTGGAGCAGCTATTGATGGGGGCAGCGGTGGGTAATGGGACATGAAAAGAACTTTTTTCTGTTCATCTCAGGTCTCCACAGAGATATGGTGGGTGTTACGACATGCAACACCAGGCATGACCAAGTAAAGATTTTAATAAAGCGCTTCTTGACTTCTGTGTCACCTCCCCATGGTACATTTATTTGATGTGGTGCTAAAAAAGATCAGGCTTCCATCTGCGGAAATGTTTTTAAGCTTCATACTTCCACATCTACCAGGTGGTCCCCTCTGTGATAATGACATTAAAAAAAAAATGTATGTTATTGCAACAACAAGTCTGGAGGGTTCACTTTGATGTCTGTAAAGAAACGTCCATTTAGTCATGGATGTGGTCTGCATGCATTTGCTCCATAGCAGTGTTTCCTCTGACAGTGAAATGAGGGCTGAGAAATCAGACCCTGAGTGGGCAGTCTAACTCCAAGGACACTGATGCAGGTAAAAACAGCATAACAGTAAATTTTTCTTTTAGTTTAAGATATTTGTCAGGATCAGATTTTAAGATTATGTTGATTTGAGAGACATTGAAGTTGTTTTATACAGGAGGTTTTAAGTCACTTGCAGTCAGGGAGGGAAAACCCCATGATTGTGGAAGATTTGCTCATATTTTTAACCTATTATGCAGTATCTACTCTGAGTGATAGAAGATGACATGCAAACATTTCATATAGTAGCTTTGTTTATTGGTGGTCACATTTTTAATGTTGGCTATAAATCTGGTGCAGAATATGACATTTTATACAGTGCAGAAAATGCCATTTGTTTGTCTTTACATTTATCTCAAATGTAGCAAGAGAGAATTGTTGATTTACTTGTTTTAGACTGGTCTTAAATGGAGAAACTGAAGATGCCATAATCCAGCACACATTTTTAGACAATCAATCCCAGGAAGCATTTGTAGTCTCAAAAAGTGTCAGAAATACTTGTGTTACAAATGAAAATAGAGACCTTGAAAGAGAGGTTCGAAATTCTGTTCCTCTCTCACCTTTAAATCCCTTCCAGTCTGCCAGGGAAGTTGGTGTGAATTTATTTCCAGCATTGGAGAAGTGTGGTTGCAGGGGGTTTCCAAAGGCTGTTCGACCATCTGACATGCACTTCTAATCCAGCAAACTGGTGCCGAAACCATTCCCTGGTAAGAGGGGAAACAGGTTTTAATCACCTGATGGTAGCTGCTCCAACTGGTAAGCTTTTATGGGCTTTGCCTAGACCTTTTTGTAGAAACTTAAGGTCTCACTTTAAGTGTCTACAAATGTGGGTCCTATAGTTAGCATATATTACAGTCAAAACTTCCAGTCAAACCTTTATTTTTTATGTAACTTTCCTAAAACCGCCTTCACAATTTTACCATGGCTCTTCTTGTGTTCCCCCTGGCATTTCCAGGTGTTGCATTAGAGGCTCATATCATATTAAATCAGACAAAATAAGACATGTTCTGCTTTTGCAGAGGTAACAAAATGCTTTGCAATGTCACATTAAATTTATTTTTTGTGTTCTGGATGAACTTTCCCACCTTGGCTGATGCACACCATATATAGGTCGTATGTGTAAGAAGTAAGAGCCAGGGCCTGTAGTGTGTTACTGAATGTCTCTGAGTAGACCTGGAAAACAAGGCCTCAATGACGTGCCTTAGCAAATGATGCACTAAGCGGGGCCAGCCTCCTCTGTGGGCAAACCAGTGTACTTGGTATGCTTGTGGTAAGATACGCTCCCTCTCCTCTAGGTCTCTCCATCGTCCCTTCTCTTTCTGTCTGCCTCTCTCAGACCCTGTTTTGTTTTGCCCATTCCAGAGAGCTTGGTTCATTTTAATTCAGCTGGCAGGCTGATCACACATCAGCCTTGATAAGCTAAGTGACCCTCAGCGGCAGCAATTGAAGGTCTTTTTAGTCTTTTTTTAATCACTCACTTGTTTTGCCCCTTGATAATCCTTTCTGTCTCACTTTTTGGTCTCTTTCCTCCTTTGTTTGCTAGGTTTTGTTTTTCTTTCTTGCTCATAGATTTCTTATCTCAAGGTATTGTAATATGATTTTCCTCTCCTCCTCCTCCTCCGCCGCCTATCTATTAAGCTCAGATTATCAGGGTTTTATCACAGTTTAAGTTGAAAATAAGCAAGGATGCCCCCCCTTCCCCTCACCATCCTGTCATGATTTTATTTTTCTCCTCTTCTCATCTTTAAGCAGATGCTTTTCCTTGCTCCGATATAATTCCATAATCCCTAAATCTCAGCCATTTTTCATAAAGACTCATAGGAAACAATTGCGTGAGGGATGGGCCAAATTTAATCAGCAGCCTGTGAATGCAATTATCTCGGTGGAGGAGAGGCATATGATTGGGGGATGGGGACCGTGGCCGACGCCCCCATGCCATCTACTCTACCTCAGCAAAGACCTCAAAACATTTCTCCTTCAGAGGGAAACAAAGGAAAAAAAGGGATCATGTTAGAACAGAGGAATGATCCAACTTTAGAGACTGAATATTAACACAAAATGCTTCTCTACTGACAGTTTCAACCACGTTCATTTTGTTCAAAGCAATGTTAGATTTTCTTTTGACTGTTATTTACCTAATTTAAGGTTGAAATGAACTATTGGAATACAAAAGACATGGTGGTATTTTTCCCCATACAGAAGTTGCAAACAGTAACAATATTGTATTGTGTCAAGAGATAACGGCTTGTTCTGAAATCATTAGATAAATAAGTTCTTTTATTTCAACTTGTTCAGTTTGACATGTACTTATTGCAGACCTAAATATTTGCTCTTCTCCATTTCGAGCTTCTTAAACCAACATCATTCTCACGTCGTATCTCGCCACTGCTTTGCATCTAGGCAGTTATTTCTTTTTATCTGCCCTCAAAGATGCCCATTTCTCTTATGTCCTCCTCTCCCATTTGTTGCAACTGTTTTATTTTCAACAGCCCTTGCCTTTCTGCACAAGATTTATGTTTTCACCACTGCCATTTCTTTTTTTTTTCTTTTTTTGAAATTCTCAATGTCACTTGTTTTAAACTGCCTTGAAAGATTTTGTAACGTGTTTTGCGCCCAAACTCTCGACTGTCAGGCAGAGGGAAAATAGAGTTTTAAGTTTGAATGAAATAATAGGCCTTGGTGAGAGAAAGGAAGTGGTTTTATAGGTTGTTCATTAGCTAAAAAAAATGGGCAGTGTGCTTGAGATGCTGCACGCTGCTGCGGGCACTCAGCCATGAATGTCATTCACCATGTTAAAATTAAATCTGCATTTAGTATGTGAGGTTCCTCCCATACATTCGCCCGTCTTCATATGTGTGTGGAAACATATGGATTGACAGTGTTCATACTAAACTTAATGTACTCGTAAAGAAAACACTCTTGTGGTTTCTCTATGCTCACTAATATTCCCCTCTTTCTTTATTTAATTCTTATAACATGGTGTTATTCAGTTGTTTTTGTCATTACAATTCTTTTTTCTCCATAAACCTTTGCATCTTTACATGTCATCTCTTTCTTATACCAACCAACAATACGATACACCACACACGCACACACACACACGTGCGCACACCCACACACACACATGCTCTCACACACACACACACACACACACAGTGCCCACGCTGCTGCTCTTGACCGCAGTGTGTTCAGAGACAGTCGAATCCCAACGCTGCAATCTCTCTGGTGAACCTCTCATGGAGCGCTTTTATGTAGTTGAATTAATGCAGTTGTTCTTTTCAGGTCAATAGTTAAACACATAAAAGTGCAATTACATTTCAATGGGTACCACCACTTCGCTTGGGGACTGCGTTAACAGTGTTAAAATTGTATGGCGTTCCTGTGGGAGGTGCTCCATCCACTGACCTTAGAGGAGATAGGAAGTTTGTGATGCATGCAATACATTTTGAACTACAGGGTTCATATTAAGGAATTTATTGGTTAGTACAGCAATTAAGTTGACTTATTATTGTATCCTTTATATGAAAAGTCGACCATATATGGCTGCATTACAGTTATCTATCCTGCTTGGATATGAAAGTGTACATTAGTCTCTCTGTGCTGCTCGAAAAGACAAATAATCCCATTTGGTGACATGTCAACAATGACACCTTGCCTGTTAGCCAAGGGTATGTCATAGAGAAATCGATTTTGTTGGAAGTTTCTCTTTTTTTAAACCTTAGAACCTATAAGTTTTATCACAGTTTAGCTGTCAGCTCTTATATGTAATCCCACTGATAATATCTAAAATACACTCTCAAAGAGCATCTTTGTGTCAGAATGAAAAAGCCAAAAAAAGGTGTGTGTCATCAGCACAGCTATGGAAAAGGATGATAAGCGCCGGATGACACCATCATGAGGTAACATAAAAAAAGTAACAGGGCACTCAACCAATTTTCAACCTTAAAATTGTTACACTTTTCACACAGAGCACTTCTCTGTTCTGTAAAAATAGTTGTATAATGTAATTTGTATCTCTGAAGCAGCTTCATCCATTATGATAAATCAGCATAATCTCACATCCGATGTTTAATTTTGAACATCTTTCTTAAATTTGTTTCCTGTGAGTCCCTGAACTTTATGAAAGTGAAGTGCAACATTTGCAGAGCAGGGGTCCAAGGACTGCCCCACCAGTGAGAGGATGATAAGACCAACAAGTCTTTGTTATAAAGATTAAAAGAAAACAAAAATATTTTTCAATTTGTTGCCATTATGATAGGTTATTTTTTATGTATTTGCTATATATATATTTTAAAAATATACATTAAAATATATTTTTTATAATATATTTTATGAAATAAAAAAATTGTGATATCAAAATAGAGCAGAGCAGGTTGACTCAAATGCAGGAGAAGGCAAGCAGGATCAAAAGCAAAGCTTGTATTAAAAATTAACATAAACTGGGCACAGGAGAAGGCAAACAGAGCAGACAACTTGACACAGACTGAACTGCAAACTGCTCTAGAATACAAACTAAACTGATGGAGAGGTGGGGCGCAGATGGTGGGATGGGCGGAGAAAATCAGGTAAGGAAGACTGAGGTAATGAAATAAGAGAACAGGAGAGGAGTTTACTGGCTGGGGAAAACACTGGGACCAGAACAGGGCTAATGAGGCGGATGCAGGGCAGGTGTGGAGGGAGAAACTGCGAGGAAAAACATGCTAGGGAGGAGCACAGGAGGAAAACAAAAAGCGAACAGGAAACAAAAACACAGAAAACAATTGAACCAGAAAGGACTGTGACAGGGTTACTAAGGTGAATATATTTCAGCATGTGGATTTGTGAGTTGTGTCAGTGTTTTTAACAGAGCCAAAACAGGAAAAATATAAGAAAGCAGAGTTTTGTCTTACAGGGAAAAACAGCACAGGCAAATATACACATCCTCTCTTTTTTCTTTGCTATGTAGCTAGAGTGTTTATTCTTACTATAGCTTCATGCATATACCCACTTAGGTTGTGTCTTTTCTCCATTGCCTTGTTTATGCAAACATATATGCAGAATACAAATTCATGCACTCGTGGGAAAAACATTTCCTTTTTTTGTTGTCTTTCACCGACACGCTGACATAAACACACATGCAAATGCGGAGATATCAGCGTAAAACTCTATGTCTTGGATCTGGAAGCATTTCCTTGGCAACAGTGGGGACAGGAGGGCAAGGATGAAACTGTGCAGCAGCAGCAGCAGATGATGGATGGGAGAGGAGATCACCTATTTGTAGAGCAAAGGCAGAGATTTGCTGTCCTGACATTTCCTGTCAGCATCCGAGCAACTCAGAGCACAGTGATTGACGCAGCGCTGTGTGGCAACGTCAGCGGCACCTGAGAACTCAAGAAAATGTCCTCATGTTGGCTGTTTAATAATGGTTGTTATTGGTTAGACTTAGTTGGACTGTGTATTTGTCTTTTTAGTCGGTGGGCAGATGGTGTGTGAGGAGGCTGTGGTCTCTGAGCTTATCAAGCGGTTCGATTCACCTTTTTATTTATTATTCGCTCAACCTTTGCAGCCATATTTTAAACACTCTTTACATTGTCTTCCTTTATTTCTCATTGTTTTTTTTTTTCAATAGCCACCGTCTATCTTGACGGATGAACAGACACACTGATGGATGATGGCTGATAAAAAAGATGTCATTCATTCTGCCATCATCTAACATCCATCACTCCATGTCATTTATTCATCATCTATCCAAACAGCGCATGTTCTTTAATTTTCCCAATCATTCGCTCGCTCACTCGTTTTAATTCATTCCACTTTTGTTGTAGAGGGAGTCGTCCAGTTCAGTCAGAAGTCTGACTTTTTGTTTTTCATAGCCCATCTTCTTTATGTGAAGCTGTTATTCTCGCCTCTCTATATCACTGATTACCCTCTTTTCTTCAAATTCTGGATGGTATTTGGGAGGTTGCTTTTTTAGACGAACGGCATAGCAATTGCAATGTTAAGATTTTTATTTGGAATAAGACAAACTGCACAGTGGGGCATTCATCACCTCTGCATTTTAGCAGTCACTTACCACTGGTACCAGAGATATATTTTTTATCCACAGTAATAAATAATTCTTGTAAAAGGTCATAACAGCAACACTTAGAAGGTAGCTGATGTTGGCGAGACTATGCTAGGGTGTGTGAAATAGCGGGGTTGAATTTAAGTTTGAGACTCTGTCCCAGCATTGACAAATAGCTCGCTTTCTTTCATTGAAAAAGAGTTTTTTCCTCTGTGTGCCTTATATTCTGTTGATTTGCATAGTTTATCTTTAAACTGATTGTTTAAAGAGATCTGTTTCTGCTCTGGTAAAGATTTCAGCACTGTTGATTTTAGTTGAGCACTGAAAAGTCCAGCCATGTGTCTTTTTGCTGCTTGGCCTCATTGTACATTTGCTGTGTTGGCCGGGGGGGGGGGCGGGGGGGGGGGGGGGGGGGGGGGGGGGGGGGGGGGGGGGGGGGGGGGGGGGGGGGCGGGGGGGGG
>JAQNCA010000005.1:14522526-14589316 GCA_029783725.1 Acanthurus tractus
ACGAATTACTTTGAAAAGACAGTAACAAGTAATAAATAATGCATTACGTTTTTGAAGTAACTTGCCCAACACTGCTATAGGTATTATGTTTATTGTTATGTTTTTGTTTTTTTTTTCTCAAAAACTGATGCCCTGTGATCCACTTGTCTTTTACCCAACATCAGTCCTGATATGAGCAGTATTGGTGACATTTTAACCTTCGGGGGCTGTTTTAAGAAAGCTGTAAAAGATTACGGTGCAGGAAGAGGGTGGGACAGGTTTATTCTAGGTCACTGAGAATTTATAAGTTGAGATAGTGAAGACCTTGGACACTAAATGAAAAATCTTTGGCATGAATTCACAGGGCACCAAGAGGAGAGCAGAAATATATCTAAGTGCAGCTTCAGTTCTGCAAACTTGGCACCGTCAGACAACCACTTATGTCTGACTGACGTTTGTATTATTATCCTGTTGGTATGCTGCTTTTCATACTTTCAAGGTTGGCGACCCCTCTTTTTTTTTGCGAGCATTGTCAAAGTGCTACTTTGAGAGAAGAACAGGCTGGAGGAGAAGGGATGGATGGGATGGCAGGGATGGACGTGGAAACCACAGAGAGGGTGATGAATCAGTGAGGGGTGGATTGAGGATGAAAGAGATGAAATGCATGGTGGAGAGGGGAAAGAGATGAGGAAGAAGAGGAGGGAAGAGGATAGAGAGGCTCATGTTGGGGAATAGAGTCAGTCTTGATGCTAATAGCTCTCGTCTGTAGAGGCTGATGGACGAAGGGCAGCGCTTTTGCACTTATCTAGGCGCACTTCCACCCCAGTCAATTACTAGACAGTCAATTAAGTCCTCCAAAAAAACCCAGAAAGGCACACAGGCTAAAGCTCTGAGGGAGTGATGCTGTTTTCTGCTGCTTACCGCTTTCATCTCAGCCTGATGTCTGCTGAGTTTCTGCTGAGCTGATTTAGAGCACAGCAACATAAAGAACTGTCTTATTTTTCACAAAACAACCTGTGCCAAGGTTATTTAAGTTGTTTTTGACAGGAGCTGCACGTAGCAGCCAGAGGGGATGCTGTGTTGTTGTTAAAAGGCTGCAAGTTTTATCATCTTTCTCGCATATTAATAATATATATCTGGAAAAACACATGGATACATTTTAGTTGAACTGCCTACAACATGTAATAACAAGGATATAAACAGTAATTAAAGTCAAATAAATCAATTATATGACATATTGTTATCACTGTATGATCATATTATTAAATGCATATAAATCCCTCTAATACCCGCTGATTGGTTATTTAATTCTATGTGAAATGAATGCCCACCTCAAAATGCACTTATTATGAAGCCATGTAACAGAAGATTAATGCTTCAAATGCATTTTATTATGTTGAAGAGCAAAGTACACACACACACACACACTCAAACTTTAGGAGTTTATAAAGGGAAGCCAGAGAAACAGCCACATCTAGGTTCGCTTTGGATCAATTTGGACTTCAGTGCAGTGCCTATTGGCACACAGACTTAGCTAACGGCTTCTATGCTGCTAGTTGTGCTTTCATTCATTTTTGAAGGCTGATGACTGCTGATATTCATGAGAAGAAAAGAGAAAGTAACCTTAAAAAATGCCAATCGTCTCTTTCTTTGTGAACTTTTCGCAGGTCAAAAGTGCCATCGTTCCTGCAATGGACGTTGCTGGGGACCTAAAGAAAACCAGTGTCAAAGCTGTAAGTATGTTACTATTATGGGCTGAAGATACATTGCATGACCTTTAAGTGTCTGTTTCTGTGTAGTATTAACAAAAAAAGCCTCCATGATTTTTATGCCTCTGCAGAGGTGATCATTCAGGTCCTCCGTGCCTCCATCCCATTCTCTGCTGTTTATTTGCGATTTAGGACAAAATTTCACCCAAAATATCTTATGATGAAGTGATGACATTGCATTTCCAAAAGATTCAATGTCAAAAGATCTTCTACCTCTAAAAAACCCACTTAAATTCCTTCACAACATGCACAATGTGAGTCTTATCAAATAAATCTAAAAAAAGATGCTCTTAAACAGGAGTTTGAGGACACATTCAAGGGCCAGGATACTAGTTTTTTTTTTTTTTTTAGGAATATTTGCAAATAAATGGACAATTACCACATTGTTAATGCATTGACATGAATTTTGTTTGATGACAAAATTTTACATTCAGATATTTTTTGTTTAAAAATTCAAACAACTTAAACTGAGAAAGCACCCATATTTTGGTTTTTAAAAATATAATACTGAAGCTAATTAAAACTGACATTTTAACTTACGTGAACTAAAACTAAACATTAAACTGTAACATTTATTGAAATAAAGAACAGAAAAATGCAAAAATGTAATAATGACTGTCAATCATGGGAATGATTTTATGCTAGTCTGTTTGATTGTTAAGGACCTGCTTTACTTTGAGAAAAGAAAATCATTTAAAACTTAAAAGTGTAGTTGTGACATTTACATGTTTTGAAGAAATATGACTTGGCTGATAGAAATAGTAATTTATATAATTTTTTTGTCAAATGCAGAACAGTATGATCACAAAAAATGTAATCTGTTCAGTTTTAATTGGTACTAAAAAGCATATTGTAGTTACACTCACCTCTGATCTGCTCTGAAAGTTAAAAAAAAAGTGTAGCTCTTTTTTCTGTCAACAAATTAATTTTGTCAGATCTGTTTCTGCACTGTGCCACTCAAAAAAATAATGACCATGATTTTCCCTTCAAAGATGTTTTTTGAAAAAGCAAAACTGTATTAAAATATCCACTGTTACACCAAAAAAAACAATCAAAATCAACTGAAACTATGTACTCACATGGGAAAAAAAACTCAATGTCACTCCAATGTTGCATTTATCTATCCATCAGGATTTTTTGTTTCTTTAATTTTTTGGATTGCTGCTTAAGTTCTGACTGTAACTGCAACATCTAAAAGAGGAAGGGATTCATAAGTGCATGCATTTATAATCCAAAACACTTATTCCACAGGCTTCCACTTTGAAAGGGTGGAATAAAGAAATCGTGTTGATTCAGCATCATTTCTACACAAAACGAAGCTTACTGTTCAGGCAGTGCACCGACGCCACGCTTCAGTATGCTGCCGGCGATACGCTTCACCGTGATTGCCTCATTCACTCCTGTGTGGCTACAAACATGTAATCATATTTAAGCAGGTGTACAGCACAGACATTACAACCTCCGACTTATCTCGGCTGCCCTGATGAGCACACTGATGCTAATGCAGGTTTTTTGCTGCCGCAGCTTCCTCTTCCATCCAAATATCCAGTGTATGTGGTATTTCATGTTGTAGATTTGACAAAACTGAATGTTCATGTATGTGTTCATTAATGAGAAGATTAGCTCTGTTATCAGACTCCTAGAGAGCTGCCTCACACTGAGAGCCTTGTCCGTCAAGCTTAAGGATCAACCATTTGATGTAAATGGTGATTTCCTTGACAAAAGTGGCTCTGACTGAAATGCAAGCCCAATCCTTGTGGGTGTTTGTGCTAAAGGGGCTAAATTGTTAGCATTTTTTAATGTCTTTTGCAGAATTATAATATGATATTTAGTAGTTTTTACAGGGGAGAATCACATTCATTACAACACAAAAAAAACTTTCTAAGTGTCTTGAAAAAAAATTCAAAAATCATTTTTTTTGGTAAGATAAGCATTGTTTCTACAGCACTATTTATTAAGTGTGTAAACTATTACTTGCTTGGTCCTTGTGTATGTCATTTAACTAATTCATCAAGAAAAATCAGTAAAAAAAAAAAAAAAATGTTTATAATATCATGTTTATATTATCCAGCCAGGTTTCAGTTTTGCAAATGGGCTAGTTTTTGTGCAGGTATTCACAAGCCTATAATGACTGTGGTAAAACCATCACCTCCAGCACAACACAAACAAAAAAACACACACACACACGCATATATCAACACATAACAACGGCCCCAAAACTCCCAACACATCTACCACAAACCCTCCTGCTGGGACCTCCCACCCTTCATACTAGCTGATGGCAGGTGGGAGAGAGTGTGAGAATGATACACTGCTGAGTCCATCAGCAGGGGATGGTTCCCTGTTTTTCCCTCCCTTTCAGCCATCTTTGCCCAGCTCTCAAAATCTGTCAGTTCTTCGAGTTTTTGCCCACATAGCTGTGTCTGTCTGCCTTTCATTCTTCTCTCTCTCTTTCTCACCTGTTTGGATGATGTATAACTCATATATGTATAAAGACAGACACACACAGATAGACACAAATACACTCACACACACACTAAGCTCAGTAAATGAGGTATGAAGGCCCCAGGCGAGGGACCACCAGTTGGCTTTAACCAAAGAATAAAAGGAATAAAAAATATTTTTTTCTTTTGTGCCTCAAGGTCACGACAGGTCCTCAACCAATATCAGTGCCTTTCAAAAAACATGACTGTTACAAAAAATGCTGATTTTTCACTCTGACATACTATGATAAAGTATAAGTTATGTCAAGGCAAAAACTCCACTTCTTTATTTGACTGGTACTGGTATTTTTGTTGTTTTATACATTCTGCAGTCTAGGACTTACAAGCTAAAACTTCAGCAATGCATGCATGACTAATCAACCAACTTAAACAGCATTTTTGTTTAGAACTTTTAGTATTTTTATTATATTGTTTTAAGTCATATGTTGTCACAATACCCTGGATAATTGAGAAATTAGCAGGACCCACTCACTCATGTTGTCCTTGGCTCAAGTCATTGCCTTGAATTAGCATGGAGATTATTTTGATAAACAGTATTTACAATTAAATGAAACAAAAGTGTAAGTGTTAAATCTAAGGAATATTCCTTTTCAGGAATATTTCAGTGTAGCAAGTGTTCACTGACTTTTCTCTAGTGGATCACAACACAGTCTGCAGCACATACTACTACTCTGTAACTTTACAACTAGCAATAATAGCAATAAATACAACACGTACATTTATTTATGCGGACAAAAAGAGCTCAGGCATTTTTCCTCTTTCCATTAAATGCCTCTGTGTCTCTCTTCTGTCTTCCAGTTTGATTGTACTACCCTCACCATCAATTTCCTCCCCTACTTTCCATCACTCTGTGCACAGACCACTTCATCTATGCCTTCCAACCCTGGCATGTCTCATCGTATTTGTTCTGCGGTCGCGATCTCATTAAGATAATGAGGGATGAACCGTTTGACCAGGACCTGTTAACAACACGTCATGGACCAGTCCCCAATAAGCCCCAGCCTTGTCTGCCTGTCTCTCTTTTAGTCGTTTTCCTGCTATCTCGCCATCTTCACCAATACGTGGATGTCACGATTCATCCGTCTTCTGTGTATTTCTTTTTCCTCCCTCACAACCTCTAATTTTGTTTTGCAGAAACACATGGAATGAGTAAGTGTAAAAAACGCCAAATGAAAAATGACTTCAAAGATGCCTCCTGTGACATTTTCATGAATAATTATTCAACTGTCTCAAAATCAACAATAATCAGCAGCTTTCGGTGTCAGAACCTCTGAGGGAGCGGGAATACACTCAAGAAGTAAATTAAACTCCTGGCAGTGCCTGGCATCACAGATATATAACAGTAATGGAGTGTGCCCCCAGAAGTAGATGTAGGGATTTTTTTTCTAGAAGCAGATGGAGAACAAATCTAAAGTGCAGTCCGAGGGCTGTTGTGGATTATAAGTATAAGCGCAGCCTAGCATAGCTGACGGCGTCCGCACAGATAAGGATTAATGCCTCCACCTTTAGATGCTTCTTTGGCTGTTTTGGTTTTTCCCATAACAAACATATATAATATAATGATGGTAGTTAGTGGTGTTAATGTGCATCAACACTGTTTTGATTGAGGCAGTGTAAGTTTATTTTTACAGCACCAGGTAATTCAAAGTGCTTAGAGGGGCATAGAAATGCTTCAAGTTTTGTTTAAAGTTTCTCTTCAAGTGCGTTTCAGTAACATTAAAAAAATCAAAAAGGCTAGAGGCACATATATTATTTCTCCCTTGTTGAGAAATTGTCCAGAATTATAAAGCACAGACTCAGTACCCTGTTGACCTATGAAAGGGCATCATATATCAATAAGGCTAACATTATTTTGAGTTGGAGAGCTTTTTCTTTTTTGTGTCATCCTTAGTTCACTTCCTGGCAGTGAGAGAAGCTTCAAGGAGAACTGGATCTTTTTAAACACAACAAAGAAACACTCAGTGAGATTAAAATGTCACAATCTCTATTTCTTATATTAACTGGACATGTAGTCACAAATATCCGACGAGGTCCAAATGTAGGTCTCCCACAAAAAAAGTCTTTTTTTTTTTACAGCTAATCAATAAGACATCAGATTGTTAATGGTCACATGCAGTTCAGTGTACACTGTGTCTTTACTTGACTTCTCGTAGAAATAACAATGAGGACCTTTATGTAACAAAATCTTGTGAGTATGAAATTTGTTTTTTAACATGGCTTAAATGTGTATTTTCCATAATGGGCAGAATATCGCTTTAACTACTGCATTTGATCCATATTGTATAGACATTTATTCCAAATCCTAAACTTAAATCAGTCTTAGATGTGAATATAAAATAAATTGGAGTTGTTTTTTTTTGGATAATCTCATAAAAACAACTTGAAAAGATAAAATCTGGTTCGGGGGTCACTTTACATTACCGTACGCTTTCTACACCTTAGTGATCTTTGCATTGATTTTAGAAAAAAATGATCATGGATAGAAAAAGCTTCCACTGACAAAAAAAAAAAAAAAAACGTTTTTATTCATGTAGTTCCTTTGAAAAGGCCGTGGTTCCTGTGACTGATGTCGCTGTCCACAGCCTGTTCAAATGGAAGCTTCCAGGCATATTTTATGAGATGGATTCCCTTTTGTTTTTATCGTTACCAGCCTGCTTTTTTGTTTTGTTTTGTGGCTTTTTTTTCCTTAACATAGAAATTTAAAGCCAAATTGATCAAATGCGTTGCATCACTCTCTTGGCAAGGTCATTTGTTTGACAAAGTGTCTTTTGAGTAAAGTAGGCTGTTTCATTTTAGCCCAGGCACCATTAATGGAACGCCACTGATGGTACGTTAGGCGCAGGGTGAAGTGTGCGTGTGTTTGTTTTCATGTGTGTTTTGGCGGCTTGTCTGTGGCTTGTATCCATCACTGTGATAGTATCTTGTCAACGCAGAGCCCAAAGGGAAACACAGCACACATGAGAGCTCGATGTGCATGCACACACAAATAGCACGCACACATTTACACACCATCACGGGGTCTGCAGTGTCGTACACTAACATTATTGCTTTACTCAGAAAAGAACACAGTGACAACTTACTATTTCAATCTCAGCAGTGATAGCTGTGAATAATTCACTTCTTTCTTTATCAGCAAGTCCTCTTATATAAAAAAGGAGCTTAATATTACAGAAACTACACTTTGTTTTGTTTTCTTTCACAAATCAGCTTTGATTGGAAATGCCAGAAAGTTGTCATTTCATGGTAGGAAATTTTCCCCCTATTTGTTGTCATATGCTTAAGGAAGCAGGAAAATCGGAAATGAGTGCATGTTTGTTTTCTCATGAAAAAGGATCCTGATATTTCAGGAAGGATGGGATTTGAGGCCGGGTGTGATCAAAGTCCAAACTAATAACTTTTGCGAATGATCCTAAGGGGGTTTAATGATGTAATATTACTTGAAATAATTAGCAGAAAAACCTTTCTTGAAATGAGTAATGCCAAATACTGGTGTGTACCATAGAAGCAAAAGAACCAGTCAAGTTTTTTTTTCTTTTATATTTAGTAGGCTGCAGTTTAAACTCCTGGTTTCCCAATAGGCCGCATAAATGCACAATGTGTATATGTCACACACTTGTGCAACAACTGCATGCAATCTTCTTTTGCTTTTTTCTCTTTTTTTCCATCCTGAGTAGAATTTAATTTAGCGAGGTCTTCCTGCTCCCTCATATAATCCCTCTGCTGACACTTCTTTACCAGCTGTCTTTATCTGTGAAATGTCAAAGTCCTGCGTGAATTTACATATGGCTGTCAAGAAGCGAGGCGGACAGGCATACGTCAGCCCGACTACGACAGGCTGGACAGACATTCACCATGAAAGGACGACAGTACGCACGCTCGGTCAGATAGGAATAGTCATGTCTTTGTCAAATTCAGCCGGAGACCCTGATGAACACACAGGGAGACGAAAAAACAAGAGTTACAGAGATGATTAGCTTTAGCTGAGCTCGCCACACACAGATGCATATGCACATGCTGCAACATGCATACATGTTATCAAGCAACTTAAATAAAGATTTTAGACAATCAAATCTGTTAGAAAAAGGAAGTTATAGGAGGAAATCTTTTTTTTTGCTGTGCTTTATTTAGCATTCTTGCTCATTTCTCTCACAGTGTTTCGCAGCCATGGGTTTGCAGTGAGTGCACTTTTTCCAACTCTAAAGTATTGTGCCTTCTTTTTCTTCTTCTTTGTCCTTCTCTGTCTGCATCCGTCACTCCACAGTAACTAAGACAGTGTGTGCCGAGCAGTGTGACGGCCGTTGCTTTGGTCCCTATGTTAGTGACTGCTGCCATCGTGAGTGTGCAGGTGGCTGCTATGGACCAAAGGACACAGACTGCTTTGTAAGTGAAAACATACACACATGCACACACACACACACACACACACACACACACACACACACACAGCCACACACACGTGCACATGCTGGCACACATTTACTTTTTAGCAGTCTTTGAAAAAAAATAAAAAATACAGGTTTAACCAGTCGTGTCATGGTTATATCATAAATCACAGTCAGATACATAATCCCACCTGCTGCACTGGATGTTCAAGTATTGAGAATATATATATTCCTGCTGTTTTTTTTTTTTTTAAAAGAACCTTTCAGTAAAAATAACAGGCTTAAATATTTGTCTTCCCCCTGCATGTGTCATGTATGTGCATGACTTGTGTATATATGTGTGTGTTTGTAGGCCTGCACCAACTTTAATGACAGTGGTGCATGTGTGACCCAGTGCCCCCAGCCATTTGTCTACAACCCCACCACCTTCCAACTGGAACACAACCCCAGGGCCAAGTACACCTATGGAGCCTTCTGCGTCAAGAAGTGCCCACGTAAGTCTCACCATACCACATGGACACACACAAACACACACACACCCAACCATACAAGCTGTTAATCCATTGTCTATGAGAATTAATTTTTGCCTGTCTTCACTTCAACGAATGGCTGTTTGCGACTGGGTTTGAGGGTTGGGGGTAGAATTGGGCTTTGTTAATTGGCGAATAGGCGCTGGGTTAGGCATCTGATTGCAGTGATGGAGGTAATGGTAAAGGGTTAGGGAATGCATTACGTTAAGTGTTCTCACAAGCATGGAAGCACAATAAGAGTGTGTGTTCTTGCATTTTAAATCCAGAATTTTCTCCTTATGACTGTCACTCTGTGTGAAATCGATGCATCGTGAGTATTCAGAGCCTCTGGGCCAATAGATGTTCATTGGACCCAATTGCAAAGGTCTTGATATCAGTGGGCAAAGGAGAGACAAATTCGAATATGAGCATTGGGGACCTCCTTGGTTTAAATATGTAAACTGCTTGCTTCTATATCTACATATTAGCCATTAAAAAACATAGTAGAAACAAGGAACTTTAAACTACTCATACATGGAGCATGGCAAAACCAGGGATCCCAAGATTGGTGACAAACTTAAAGAAAAAACATTAGAAATGTTTTAAGAGCCCATGTGAGCACAATAGGTTGGTCTTGGAATAGATTGTTTAGTTGTGTGGATCCCAACTGGTGGGAGAAAACATAGTTCTTCCATAAGTCACTGAGTCAGTATTTAACATGTCCATCCAAAAACCATGTAGATGACATTGATTGAGAATTACAGACTGTTTTCTTGTTTGTTTGTTTTTTTTGTAATTTGTCACCTCTCTGTTTACTAAGTGAGCTGAATTTGCATGGTATGACATTTAGGTAAACACAAATTGTAATATCTTCTATGCTGATTTGGTATTTTGATGATCTGACATGAGCTAAACTGCACAAATTGAACTGGATTATGAAATAAGTGTTGAGTAAGAAATAACAAGAACTGCCATTTTTGGTGTCAGGAATAGCAAGTTTCTGCTTTTCACTTGCCTACTCAAACCTTGTTGAACTGTGGAACAAGGCAATGCTCTCATTACTGAAAACCTACCAGACTTGTCAACATGGGCCATTATATGATGAGATGGGATTATGGAGGAGGCTGCCTCCTTTATAACAACCAGCACCTGGCTGCTCATTACTTCCTGCTAGTAGCAAAGCTTTTCTATGGCATGACAGAAACGTCTGTTTGGTCCTTTTGCTTTGTGCCTTCAAATTGCATCGAGCTTTGGATCATTACAAATTATCATAACCAGCCAGGGTCACTAGTACTAATCTGTGTTTTGAATCCCATCCCAATAAATAAATAAAATAGAAATCGAGTGATATGTAAATCCTCATTAATTCTGTAACACACGTCTCTCAGTGGGAGTGCTGGTCAAGGTCTCACCCTCAACACTCATTCATCTTGAAGAGCTCTCTACCTACAAACAGCATCTGTTCTGAGATTTGGCTGGCTGATATTCAGACAGCCAGTGATTAAGATGCTATTACATCTACTTTAACTTCTTTGTGACAATGTTTCTCATTGTATTATTCCTCTTTTATGTGACCACCACCTTTTCTGTGAACACTACCACTCGCATTACACACAGCTAATTGCAGACACCCCACGTCGTTCCCAACTTCAGTGAAAAGGCCGACCAGCAGGGAGGGAAGTGAGACTTTCACTCGAAGGCAGAGCTACTCCTAGACAGACATAGGACGTGGTATAATGAAACTGTTTAAATGTTTAGTGAGATGAAAGTATTGCCGGTTTTAAAACACTGTAAGTAAGTGGTAATATGCATATTTTATGCTGGTTAAAAGGGTAATACAAAATGTAGTGTTTCCTGTTTGTTTGTTTGTTATGTAGTAGTAAAATATGTTGCCTACGGAATAAAATGTCATTTTAAATTTTTGATCAGACAGATGTTTCATTCTTTTAATGTCTCAAGTCTTGCTCAAGTTCACACATTCCTGTAATCATCTTGTCATGTTATCTTAATTGACTACTACAGCCTATGAACAGCTATTTACCGTAATTTCCAGGCTATAGGCAGCTACTTTTTTCACACGCTTTGAACCCTGCGGCTTAAACAATGATGCAGCTAATTTATGGACGAAAATTAATGAGAAAGTGTGTGATGAAGTAATTCTGAGGCTGTTCAATTCCGACACTGAAGGAGACAACTTTAGTAGTTTCAGTGTGCAGGAGGAAGATGAAGATAGCGATCAATGACTTTTCTGATAGGCTACTGTATTTTTCATTTTTTAACCGTGTTACAGGTACTGTTCGGAAAACTACATTTATTTAATTATAAGTTAAAGAAATCTTTCTGTGTTATATTTTTTCTGTGTAAATATCCCATGTTACCATGTGAACATCTGCGGCTTAAAGAGAAGTGCAGCCTATATATGTGCAAAATCTTTTTTCTTTTAAATTTAGTTGGTGTGGCTTGTATTCAGGTGCGTTCAACAGTCCGAAAATTATGGTACAATGAGAAGTTCCTGGAGTGACGCTGGTGAATGAACAGAGACTCTGGGATGATAAAATTAAAAAAGTTAAAATGAAAATAAAGCTTACACAAATTATTAGGTGGAGTTTCATATATGTATTATTGAATAACCCGAACCTCAATCATGAAATAAGAATTTAACCTGTTTCAATCCATCATAGCACCAGCAATCAGCTTAAGCTGTTTCAAAGTGGATTAGCATGGTTCATAAAAACGTACATGTTGCAACTTTTTCTTTTTGTCAATGCAATTCATCATGATTCATTGCATTCATCAAGCATTTTTATAACAAATCCACTCACTAATGCATGTATTTTGACCTTTCAGTTTCCTGTTACAAGCTTTTTCAGGGGGTTATTCCAAATAGGTCCAAAAAGTAGATGTTTAAAGGTTAATATTATATAATATGACAAAACTGGCATGTAGAACCTCAAAACATGAAGGTTACCCTTTGTTTGAGTGCAGTCAGGACAGAATCTGTCAGACAGGTTGAATAAAAGTGATTTTTTTTTTGGTGACTGCACACGCCAAGTGTCACTTTTTGTACCATATGTTCCTGTGTTAGAAACGGTAGCCATCTGTATTGGACACTTACACTGACTTGTTTTTCAGATAACTTTGTGGTGGACCACAGTTCCTGTGTGAGAGCCTGCCCCAGTAACAAGATGGAGGTGGAGGAAAACCGCATTAAGATGTGTATTCCTTGTACTGACATCTGCCCGAAAGGTAAAGTTCACATTTGTTAAGCCACTTATGAAATTGTTCGTTCAAAGGTTGTTGTTCGTCTGTCATTGTTGACATTAGGCATGCCAAGAGGATGTAATTTGTGACATTTAATCAACAGGAAATCATCACCATATTCATCCTAAAGCATTTCTGTAACTAAAATAAGCGAGTCCTCCACTGGACTCAGCACTTTTATTTGACAGCAATTAGATCATACTTTCTCATTTGGCTTGAGATTTGATGGCAGTGCTTTTTTCTAATAAAATATAATGTTTTTGTTGTCTTATTGTGTAGCATGTGATGGCATTGGTACAGCCAGCCTGCAGTCAGCTCAGACGGTGGACTCCAGCAATATTGACAAGTTTGTCAACTGCACCAAAATCAACGGCAACCTGGTGTTTCTCATCACTGGGATCAAAGGGTGAGGGTTTAATTCATTACTTCCATCACTTATAAGTTGGGTTGAATGATCATGTTTGGACTTGATATGTCCTGTCTAGAGACTGTAGAATTTAATGTAAAAAGTCTTGGGTTTGTATTATTTAATCTGAATATGTTAATGAATCTCTAAAACTAAAATTGGATTTGAATAATGACTTAGATATACTTAAACTGCTAAAATATACTTCAAATAAGAATTATATAATATTTTAGCAATATTCCCTCTGACTCCGCAATTACAGTCATCATGATTATCTTTGGGTCTGAATACATTTCAAATATATTGATAGTTGTGTATTTTTTTGCACATAACACACTTTTAAATTGCTTGAAATGAATGTCACCTAATAACCTGAATAATAAGTCCAAATGTTTGATCGTCTCAGAAAAATTAATAAAGGTACTAGTGTCACTGATGGCAAGTGAGAAGTGAGAACCAAAAAATTAACCACTTAACTGTGTGAGAGTATGAAGCCTGCTGGTAAATGTGTTTGCTCTTAAATTACTCCAAGGAGCCTAAAAAGAACTTGCTGTGAGAAGGCTGTGGCTTGTTAGAGTGTAGAAGGTGACTGGAGAAGACAAACATATATAAATTAGTTATCAGTGAATATACAGTATGTGTGTGTTAGTACAGATGTTATAAGTCTATTTTTTCTTTCCTTTTGTCAAAAAAAGAATACAAATTATATATATTTTTTAACAGTTGTATAGCTCTAAACATGTATGAATGTTATGTTATGGATGTGCTTAAGGTCAGCACAACAAAATTTGAACAATGGATATTGACTATTTGTGCAGTAAAAATCTGTTAAGATGCATTCAGGTGCACACAACTCTGCTTAGAAATATCAGGTTCCTGTTTCTAATAAATAAATGATGTGGTATGAGATCAGTGCATTGACACCTGTGCTTGTCGATTCCCAGTGCAGCATTTTAATTAGTATCAGAGGACTTTCCAATACTGGTATTGGTATCAGAATGATCCCTCATCCAAGCATTTATGAGGAGGAAAAAAAATACATATTGCGAAAAGATTACATGCTTTAATGATTGAATATTGGTTTTCTGATTTCTAAACTGTTTGTGTCGTTCTGATCTCTCATTATCATTCACAGCGATGTTTATCACAACATTGAAGCTCTGGACCCTGAAAAACTGAATGTTTTCCGCACCGTTCGGGAAATCACAGGTGAGCAATATCACTTGCGCAGCATGCTTCGCTGCACATGCATACAAATGAACAAACAAACAACACAAAAAAAGTAATTAACATTCACTCTTAACTCTCCTTTTCTCTTGCACTCCTCTGCCATTCATAATGTTATATATATATTTGTTCATATATGTGACGCCTCTTTGCGTATCTGTGCATGTGTGTATATTTGCTCAAGTCTACCCCCCCCCCCAGAGACTGTCCACACCAAGGACAGACATTGCAGCATAAGATGAATATCAGATGAGTCTTTCAATCTCTTCTGTCTCTCTGCTGCGTCTCCCTCGGGGAGTCCCTAGCCTTGAGTCCCACGGTCCCAGCACTCCCTTCACGCACCATGAAGAAAAGATCCAGAACACGTGGTGCGCATCGTTAATCCTCCAGCTCCCCTATGCCACCGCCACTTCTGAGCCACATGTACTGTCACATTTCCAGCCAAGACGTTTGACAATGCCATCACAAAGCAACCTTGTTTCTCCATCGTGACACTTTCTCATGAAATGAGAAAAAATATTAGTGTCGAAATAAAAAACACACACACTTGGTGAAGTTTTTGACTTATGAAAGACACTTCATGAATCACATTTCCCCTTTAAAATAAGCATTTGCTTAGGACTGTGTTTATGTCTGATGTAACAGGATTAAATTTATTCTATCGTGAAAGTGGATACACACTTAAATTAATCATTCTGGATACATATTTTACCTCTTTTACAACTAATGGCAAGTAAATATGACTATAATAGATCTTAATTATTCTTTAAATGTAAAATAAAGGGTAATAACTGCAGGGATACCTATTCACGCCTGTGTTTTCCCACCTGATCGTTTGTGCTGCTCATTCTTTTGTGGCACCAGCACATCAAAGTGTGACTTAAAGCAAAGTGCTTAGTAATAAAAGCACTTAGTCTGTTGTGTTTCTGTGTTTGGGAGTTGGCCAACTAATGACTTCTGTATCAACAACGACCAGATAGGCTATTGTTAATGTGCTTAGTAGCTTCCTCTGATGGAAAATAGCAACTGACCACAGAAGTCAATGATGGCTAATTTGTAGGCCTCTTTAAAGGTCAGCCCACAAATCGCATTCGCTTGGTTTTTCTTTACCAACAAGTTGCAATCCATTAGTCGACAACAGATTGATCTTTAAACCACGAAAAACAGCTTAAGGAACTTCAAGGGAAAAAAAAAAAACAGAAGAGATGACAAGATAAAGGAACACAGAGAACAATATTATCAAATGTTTCAATTGAAAAACAGGAAATAAGAATGTAACAACCCATTTAATCATGTGACGAGTGAGAAACTTTCAAATACATATTAGAAAGGCTGAGAATGTAAAATTTGATTAAATTATGGTAAGTAATCTCAGTTGCTAACTGCACAATGAGCTGCCGTCCTAGCGAATCATACATTCATTTTTCATTTTCTCCTTTAAGTAACCACACAATTTTGACTGTATATATAAATCATTTTTATGCAATTGATCTGAAGAAAAAACTTTTACCTCCAAGAATTTTTTTTTTTAACATGAATCTTATCTTTGGGCTTAGTGGTGGCAGTTTGAGTGCAGGTGATCGGGACAAACCACTGGCCGAGCAAAATGTAGTCAGAGATGCGTGTCAGCTCAGCTTGTCATCTCTCCGAGCTGTCAAGAGAACGTGACTTTAAACAGAGGCAGTCAACCTGCCTCCGTGACCCCAGGGTCACGACTGGTGTTGCTCTAGCTTTCAAATGAGCTGTGTAGAAGGACAGCTCTCATCCTACACACCAGCTCACCCATCTCTCCGTCTCCAGTTCTTTTCTCGCTTTCTTTCCTTTTTTTTTTCTCCCTCTTTCCTCTAAGGGATCAGATCACCAGATCAGGTTCCAACCTCAGAGTGGGCGACTCAAACAATTTAGCACAAGTGGGTTTCACAGTGTTGTGACCTGGAATGTAATAACCACAATTTAAGCACTCTTAACCTTTGCTTGTGAGCTCATAGCCCTCTTCTCTAAGTGGCTCTGTGCTGTAATTTCCTCTGTGCATTGCTTTGCCACTGATGTAATTTTCAGCAGAATATGGACCAGTGTCAGGTGATCTTTTTACTTTGCTTTTTCTGCACAAAACACCCATAGACAGAGGAAAAGAAATTAAACAAAGTAATTAAAAATTAAAGATTTTTCTATCAATCACATCAATTAACTGTACTAAGATAAATGTTACTTAGATTTAATTTGTGTGAATATGGTCCAAAACCATTTAAACTGCTTTATTTTCGCACATCCTTTCTTCCAGTCGGTCTTTTGTGTAAAGTATGTGCTTGTTTTTTAAATTATTTTTTCAATTCATCCAGCATCCAGTGAGTATAACTGAAGCAGAATACGGCAGAAATGTGATAAAATTTTAATAAGTACCCCCTTTTTTAGTGCACATTCACCTATAATAAGAATCATGTTGCAAGATTTTAGGCCACTGCAGGCTGCAATACACAGTTGGAAGGCGAGGGTAAGGCAAGTTTTATCACAGTTGGTTAAAATCTGCAACCTCACCACTAGGTGTCTATATATATATATTCTATGCAAGAATGAGGTAGAATGCTAGTCTATATCTCTTCGCGAACAAATCCCTTAAAAATAAAAACAAAAAAGCTGGTCTTTCCATGCTTTGTAACTTTCTTGCCCTGCCTGCTTCACTTTACTCCAGACCTTTTCATTTTTTTCTTTCGATAATGTGAAACATTTACACAGTCACAAGGTTTGATTTTAAGAAAGGATTTAGTAATTTTGGGATAAAACCAGGCACTGTGAAGGTTAATCAAAAAGCAGCAAAGAGTACACATGGGGATTTTTTTTCTTTTCGGTGAGAGTTAATAAAAATTTGGTGCAGTACTGCTGGATTAACCAAAGATGACCTGCAATGCCATTTTAATGAAAAAACATATCACCCAGTGAATGAATATTTCATGGAACTAAAATGTCACTATCAAACATAGTAACAAGACAAGTTTCAGACAAAGGGTTCAATCACAAGTTGGTTTCAACTCATTATTTCCTCGTTTTTCTTGCTTGTTTAGACAGATGAAGATTCAGAGAAAGTTGTGTTAGTTTGTTCCACCCACACCTTCATGACTTTTCCATTCACATTTTGTAGCATCTTATTAAAAGCTAATGATAATGTTCTTTACCTGGTTGATTGAGGAACTTAGACTAGAAACTTCTCACAAACATACACACTTTAACATTCTCCAAATGCACAGAGTGCATCTGGGACCACCCTTCAAATGCAAATGTTTGCTGTTAACCCAGAATCACACAAGCGCAGCTAACGTGCAGCAGGCAGTAACTTGCTTCCTTGTTTAAGAGGTACCACCCCTCCTGTGAAAGAGCACAATGATGGAGCTGCAAGGTGTCTCAGCACTTTAGGTTTTGTCATTAAGACAAATAGTACCAACAAGTTCAATGCTAACGATTCTGTGGCATTGCAGCCTCGGGGGCTAAGAGGCCTTCAGCATTGTAAATTGCTCACCATGAATTCAGTAACAGTGATGCATAAACAAAGTGGACCAAAAGCAAAACTGCTATTTACCTTTAAATACCATTCAGCCATTTTCCTGCAGTGCATTTTAGGATTCTGTATGAAATCATTGAATACATTCCAACAGAATTCCAACTACTTTTCTATTGTTATGGCAGACATTTTTATGATACCGCTCAATGTATACAATCTGAAAAAAACAGAGTAAATAAATTAAAAAACATTGCTTGCAGAAGCATTGTTTTGTTATTTCTTTCACCTGGTTGGCCGTATCTGTTTTGCTCTTGCATAAGAAGAATGTTTGTAGTGTGAGGATGTGTATCAAAGTCTGCTCTTGTCCTTCTCAGCGAGCCCTGGTGCGTGATTCTTCACAATTACCTGACTTCTGTTTGTTTATTTATTTATTTATTATTTCTCATTTCCTCATCAAACACTCTTAATAAGTATTCTCCCAGACCCTGCTGCTGCCCGGCTGGGATGGCCATAACAAACAAAATGATGTTCACAAACCGATAAAAATGCCGGTGAAGGTTATTGCTGTCTTGACAACAAGCCACGAGCTGCCCTCTTCTCCACAGCTTACCTCCCTCCTTCCACCAACGACTGCCTCCCCCTTTTTGAATAAAGAAAGTTATGCATCCTGTGGGAAGGACGCTCACTATTAAATATAATGGAGTCCAATACTGTTTATTGATTGCACAACTGCCCAACCCCATCCGCAAGGTTTTTCTCTGAGCATATTTCTTTCTTTTGTCGGCAAGGAAACACAACTGCAGCTTGTTGCCTCAGTGTTTTCTATATTTAATTCCTGACATTTTGTGTTTTGTTTGTCATTATACCACCTGGACTTCCTTTACTTCCACTTTCTTCCTCATCCGCTTACGTTTCCCCCTACATTTGCTATTTTCCTTGGTCCCATGGCCTCATCCAGCTGTTTTGTTTGTCCTTGGATGTTGATTTGGGGATTGTACCTTCTACCATTCCTCTCCTAAATATTTAATATTCCTGAATCTATTATTAAAAATCCTAAACGAGCCAGAGCCATCCTCTCAGCTATTCATTTAACTGCTAAATGATTTAACAGTAGGGAGGCCGATAAAGGAAATGCAAAATTATTGATATATCAAACTGTACACTCATCATAGCTGGCACTGGGACAACTCTGTGGACTTGATGCACCGATAAAATTTTCTGGCTTAGCAGAGCTTGGCTGCTTCCAGATGAGACTCCGGTGGTGTTGTTACTGTGGTCTGGAATGTTGCTAAATCCAGAGAGATGCCAACTCCTACTACTACTCACTTTATGCTTGTCGCTGTGTGCAGTAGAAGCAGTGATAGACGGTTATAGTCTGTTGAATCATTACAACTGTCTCTCTGTGTGTGTGGGTGTGCGTGTGTCCCTGTTTAGGCTTTCTGAACATCCAGTCTTGGCCCGACAACATGACAGACTTGAGTGTTTTCTCCAACTTGGCAACGATTGGGGGAAGAGCGCTGTACAGGTAAACACCAGAGAGCATAATGGCTTTGCTGTGATTAGATTTTTTTTTTTTTTAAACTACAAGTGTAATTTATGTAATAGCTATGTCAACACTGTGTCAAACAGATCTGGGTACCTGGAAAAAAAGGCAGCCTAGTAATAAAATTGTTCTTCTATTTCTATCAGTTTTCTCTGACCGGATCAGAAAACAAGAAAATCTGCTAGTGATTGAGTTTGAGTCAAAATGCATTAAGTCTTTCCGGCACATCAGCGACATGTAATTAGAATTGTACATAATTAAAGGAGCCCTGCGGAGTTTCCTTGTAAACTAACACCATTTATATTCGATAATATGCACCAAAATTTACTGTGTGTATCCTCGAGGTCTAACAAATAGTTATGTCCCATTCCTTCCTACTTAAGAAAAAGAGTAACATTGCCCGAAAAAAGACCACTCCATTGTGTTTCTAAGCATTTAAAACTTTGTCAGATGCCTTAAATATTTCAACTTCATTCAAAGATAATCAGGATGCTTTCAGATCTGTAATTTCAACTAACTTGAGACTGCAATTTTAATAACAACTAAAAGCATTTTTTTTTAGCTTTTAGTAGACATTTGTTTTAAAATCCTTAATTAAATACTAAATTAAATAATCATTTGGACATTTGCACCTTATATTGATTGTTACTATGGTAGTTGTTTTTTTTTTGTTGTTGTTTTTTACGTGGGAAATGTTTTTTTATATGTAGTCCAGGGATCGTTACATGCAATGAGTGGTTGTGAGTGTGTCATGGATTATATATTAACATTATTTAAATTCAAATTAAGAGTGAGTTTGGTTTGGTTTTGCTTCTGTGTTCAGTTTTTGTGTTGTTCTTCTGTGTGTTCCCCAGAAACAATTTTGTACAGAAAAAAAGGAAGTAATTTGTTGTTACCAAAGGACTGGCTTGTAGCGGAAAACCTTTCCATAATAGTTTTGTTTTGACATTTAAGAAACCAACTTAGTCCATTTAACCCAGCTGATAGAACATTATCATTTATCACTTAATATTTAGTGACTTTCCAAAGGTGCTTCAAGAATTCACAGTGACATTTGGTTGGGAACAAAGTGAGTGTCTGCTGCTGATTGTCAGGAGTGGACTCTGTGTGAGGGTGTGTGTGTGCGTGCATTTGCACCCTCACACACACCCTGCCACCTTCCCTTATCCAGTGCTTGATCCTACATCCTTGATCCTGTGGTGGCCTCCACATCCCACATCCCACTTGCCTCCTGTCTTCTTTTAAACTGTGAGAGTGGAACATTTACAGATGGGAGGTTTGAGTGAGGCCTAGGAATTAACAAAAGAAAGAGAGCTTTGAGCTAATGCTAATTTGTATAGATTTATAAATTCATGAATATGAATTCATAAAACTCAGTTGAAGTTGTGTTCTTCCACCAGCATTTAGCAGATCATGTATTTAGACACCATTGTTTTTCCCTTAAACAAGTCATTTGCATGTGAACATTAAAGTCAAGGGATTTTTAAGTTAAAAGGAATCATGCAACCTCTTTAAATAAGTTACATGATTAACATAACAGGAAAGTTTTAAACTGACTCTTTGTCTGATTTCTGATTTCTTTGTCTCTGTTTCTTATTCTTTACTTTCCTGTCCCTGTAACACTTCACCACTTCTCCTGCTCCTCCCGTCTTCCTCTCCTTCCTGTCTGACCCCTCTCTTCCTCTCAATCCCCCACCCTTTCTTCCATCTCAGTGGGATCTCCCTGCTGGTGTTAAAGCAGCAGGGCATCTCATCATTGCAGCTCCAGTCCCTCAGAGAGATCAGCGCTGGGAACGTCCACATCGCAGAGAACAGCCAGCTGTGCTACTACAGCACCGTCAACTGGACGAGGCTGTTCCGCTCCACCAACCAGAAGGTTCTGATCCGAAACAACCGAAGTCCACAGCAATGCAGTAAGTCCATACCACAATCACCACAAATGTCAAAAACTGAAATAACAGGCAGGTAAATAGCTCGCATTGATGAAATTTCAAAGAACTAACAACTAACTGAACTCTCGGATTTGGTGAGAAATTCCAAATATTAAGATTCCATTACTTTTAAATAATATTTCTCCTGTTATAGGATGTTAATTGTGAGCTTAATGGTCAGATACTTATTGAGCGCACAAAGTATAAATACAAACCTTGATCACTTGTGGGACTCAATAATAACTGAGTAGTCTCAACAATCATAATGTGTGTCCTCAAGTTTGGTCAGACTACATAATGGCCTCTTACTGTCAAAAGCTCTGACATTTATCCCAAGTTTCCAAGGTTTAAGAAGTCTGTGAGCAATGATACGATTATGAAAAGTCTTTGAACCATAGCTGTTTGCCTGTTTGCAATACAACAAATGAAAACATGAAAAAAAAAATCATTCCTGAAAAATTTGGGTCATCTTTGGACAAATTGGTGAACTTTTTAAGTCACTTTGGAGTTTTGGATTGTAATTTATATTTTAATGCTCACAAATAAACTCTGATGTATATTTGTACTCTAATCTGAATGAAAACACAGCTTTAGAAAAACTCTATCAGTGCTTAAGCTTCAAAACCATGTTGATTATACACACTTGTAATTCTTATTATTCTGTTTCAGTCGTATGAGAGTAAGTTATTATCTCGCTAATTACTAAAAGACAACCAAAAACAATAATCCCATAATTAGACCAATTATGCAATGGAACCATTCAGAGGAGGAAAGGTTTGGCCAAATCAAATTAGGCAAATCTGCAAAGTGATGAGACAAAAATTGTGTCTCTAAAAATGGAAGAGCTTTTATTATATCACTGCCACAAGTGTTAAGACATTATTCATTTATGTATAATGTTCATTAATGAGCCAGTATTTGCATTATTGAGTTGGCCCCTTTTTTTGCTGTTCATGTGCTCTTTTCCCCCCTGGGCAGTTCCTTAGTGTTAGGCGTGTGCACACTCACACACGCACGCATGCATACACACGCGCTCATATACACACACTCACTGTCTTTCTTTCTCTTCAGTGACTTTGAGGACTTTGGGTGAGACTCAAGAGTCACACGGCTCCCCTTGACATGGCACTGCGTGTGTGCATCAGAATGTATTTGTGGGTTTGCGTGTGTGTGTGTATGTGTGTGTCTACACTTGACTGAGCCTAGCAGGGACTTGAAAAGGGCAAATCCTGCACCCTTAAGGGGCAGTAAAGACAGAAGAGAAAGACTCTGCTTGTGTCCATTAATAAATGTATTTAAGCGCGTGAGTACAGTTGTGCTGATGTTCTCTTAGAGAAGTCATGATGTAAACACGTGAAACCAAGGCAACCGGATTCCGCAGCATCACTTTCTATCAGCTAACGTACAAACTGTCACTGTTCACCTGCTGTTCTGTGTGTTTCTCATTGGTCAAATCATATTTTTAGCAGGATTCCAACATTTGTCACTTGGTCTGTTTGGGTCCCGAGTCATCCATCAACCACATAACATTATCCAATTAAAACCATCCGCTGCAGTGATGCTATAATGTTTAAGATGTTTCATCACTCTTCTAAGAAGTTGCATCAGTCAAACAAATCAGATTTCTGTTCCCCCATTGAGGCCACAGTGTTTTAGCTGTACACTTGTTAAGTAGAGTTGAGTGTTTTTAGACAATTTGCTAAAAGGTGTTCTGTCTGTAGCTTAATGTTTGTGTTTGCTCTCTTAGTTTTGCTTTGGAGGAGAAATACTCCTTTAAAAATCTCCTCGCTGTGCATTGAGCTGCTCAGTTTGTTCAAACTGTAATTTGACAGTTAGCACTCATTTGAAATCTGTCCGTAAATAGTGTTACTAACTTGTTCTTTTGAGTTTTGACAGAAAGTCAAAAGAATAATTAAATGTTGCTTCAAAAATGCTTCTGAAATGCTTCGATTAATGTTGTCGAAGTTAAAGCATAAAAAATAGCAACAGTTAATCAAATGGTTCTATCTAACGTATATCTGTGTTTAGTGAGTGTGCAGACAAGGCAGTCAAACATGTTTGCATTTTGTTGCCTTACTCAAAGATCTGTAGAGAAGAAGACTCTTCTCACTTTGGTCCAAAGTAAATACTAAATAGTATGAACATTATCAGGGAAAACATTCAGTAAAAAAACCCCCAGGGCCTGTAACAGCATCCTTAGTCCTACTGTTGAGTGGCATTAGCAATTAAATATTGGTGTTTTATAACGTTGTTTAAAAGCAGGCTTTGGGCCTATACATAGGAGGGAAGAGTATTTTGTTTTCTTCACACACTTCCTCAACAGGTTGAAATCTTGGGATAGACAGGGAAGTTATTAGCCGCCTCAGTGCACTCAGTAGAATAAACCCCAGCCAGAAAGGGCTGTTTCATAACCAAATCTTTCTCAAAAATGTCTCCCTGACTATTCTGTTAGCTTTGCTGCATATTTTAGGGCAGGACAAATACACCTGTATCATTAATTTTAGTAGCTTCAACCTGAGTCGAGTTCTAATCATCCAGAGTACAACTGAATGCTCCTGTTTGGCTGTGCAGGGCACTTAGGGGTCCCTTTCACACTGGTCTGATTTGGTCTTTTCAGTCGATACGAACAGAAATAATTAGATTGAAACCTCTACCCTTGGACCGACAGCTGAAAGGAGGTGATCATGGCCAGATCCGGCTTCCTGTGACTTTGTTCTGTTCTCCAAAATAAAGCTTGGTTAATGAAACGTAGCCATAGACTCAAATCACAGGACAATAGTTGTCAGGAAATCTTGAATAAATCAGATATTGAGGATTATCAAGCAGTGTAACCTGGAATGTTTACCCCAGAAGCTTCTTGCTTACCCCCGCTATTGACACATAAATGTGACATTCATGCACATCAGGAACAGTCTCAATGGTTTTTGATTGGATCTCATGCATAAAGTTTGGACTGCACCATGCTTATAAACCTTTACCATAGTCTTATCAGTGATTTTTCAAAGACATCTCTCTAATGGGGGGACCCAGTTATAAGATAATGATATTTGGGGGGCATTATTATGGGGAAATTTTGCACCCGAGTTGAAAAAATGTGGAAGGAAAAGGATAATTTACCCTGCTGCCTCTCTACACTCTTTAGCCTGTTCTGTAGCTGCCCTGCTTCGCTTTTAAAGCTGCCTTTGATACACTAGAAAGGGCTGCAGAAGCTGAGGGCAACATTTGAGTTCCAGCTTCACCTCTCCCAGCAACGCTTTTAATCTGTTAACCAGCACAGCAGAGTTCACTGACAGGTGTGTGTTTGTTTGTTTCTTCACTCATTATATTTACTTCAATTTGAGTCTTATTGTTTTTCTTTTGTGTTTAATTATCTGTTTTTCCCCTTTGCCATCTTTCATTCTTTCTTTACATCTTTTTTTCTTATTTATTTTACTTATTTATATTTTTCCCTCTTGCCTTCCTGCCAGTTACAAGCCTTTATCGTAATCATCATAATCGCAGTTTGTTCTTCTCCCATGGGCCACGAAAAAGGCACCTGTCAGCTCAAACCTTATCAGTTTTTGTTTTCCAGACGTGTCAGAAACATCTGAAGTTGGTATCTTTTTGATCTTGTGAGTGCTGTATAGTTAAAAAGCCATCCAAACCTCTCATCCTCACATTTCTTTTTTTTTTCCGCAGCACCCATCATTTCTCCACCTCCTCATCTTTCCCTCTGCTTGGTCAGTTTACCTTAGGCACTGGAAGCCCAACAGAGGTGGTTTTGTCTCTTGTGAAAGGCAATGCTTTCATCCTCTGCCCTCAAAGGAAACACTTGATTTCTCTTTCCTCTATATATCTGCATCCTTCTGCATGAATTTTTTAACATTCGGAGCATGGCCATGGCTGACACTGAGGCATTGCCCCTGGCTTACGCGCATGTGGCCAGGACCTCAAAAACAGCAGGGGGCCTCTCTATAACCATGTTCATCATAGTTGAGAAGAGAAGGAGGAGAAAGGGAAAAAAAGCAGAGGATTCTGTTCATCCATATAGACAAGGGCAGAAAGCATATCAGATGCAGATGAGGTGATAAAATTTCCCGGAGTATCTGCAGTTCTGTCGCCATGTTACTTCAACACTCCTGTCACTGTAATGCTTTCAGATGTAGCAACCTTTGTGGAACCGAGTGCTGAAAGAGGCCTAAAGCAGGCGAGATAAGAGATGCAGACACAAGAGGAGAATGAAACAGAGTGGATGTAATGCAGGCAGAGTCTGCTGGTGCCATATGAGAAACCATGAGGCAGGAACAGAGAGAACAGCACATAATTGTTCAACATGAATGGACTGGCAGAAAGGGGCATTTGCTGTTTATGACAAGATACATTTTAGAGTAAATCAACCTACATGTTTCAAACTTCTCTCTTTAAATTAAAGCTGGCTTTTATAAAGGCTTCACACGACCATCCAAACAGCCAACAATACTTCTTTCAGCTGTTTACATGCTGATTTGTGCGTTAAAGGCAGATGCAGCTGTTAAAAATCTTTTCTTATAACATTCAGTATCAACATTTTTTGACCTTTTGACACCAAAAGTTGTAAGTGGAGCCTGACGGCTGAGTTTCAGATAAAACTCTTTAAATAAATGCAGACACCAATGTTCTAGAGTTGATTATTTCCCTTCTCCTGGGTAAAGTCTCAATCAACAAGTCTGCACAGCATCTGCAGGTGTTTTCCTCCCACCAGTGCTGTGTCACTGTTGGCTCAGCATTTTTCTAATGAAGCCACACAGCTACATACCTTGCTAGCATCACTGCTGTATACACACTACGTGTAAATGAAGACTCTTAATATGAACAGAATATACAGCATATATATGCACAATGGACAACTACTACAGACCTAGACTGAATAAGTGCTGCTGACATTGAATCAAAGCACTTTGCAGGAGGAACAAAGTTGTTTTTCATTTCATCCAGGAAAGTAATTATTGTGACTATTCAGTGTATATTGTTTGACAATTTCTTGCTCTCTGAATAGAAATACTGTCATCATTCAGCACATCTTTGAGCTCAACATCTATTTCACTGTTATGCTGCAATTACTCTCACCATTGTTTAAGAAAGTAGTCCTCACAAACGCACCTTTTACAGCTAATTAACAGCTGCTCTGCAGAGAGGATGAGATATTTCATGCAAAAATCCACCCTAACTAGTTGAATGTGCCAAAGTGAATCCAGTCCTGTTTCTTTTCAAATTAATGTACCTTTTATGGCTCATTTTAAATCCAGATTCATTATTTATTTATAGATTTATTTCTCTGCATCAAGCCACAGAAGCAAAACAGCATTCGACACAAATGTAATTCAGCGTTTTTTAACTTCCATTGTTTTGTTTGTGTGTTTGTGTGTGTGTGTTTATCGAGCAGCCAAGGATCACATGGTGTGTGATCCGCTGTGTTCGGACGCAGGATGCTGGGGTCCTGGTCCTGACCAGTGCCTGTCCTGCAGATACTTCAGCCGAGGACGAACCTGTGTGGATACCTGTAATCTTTATGAAGGGTGAGTTACTTATGAGAGCGCACACATACGCATGGTCTCCCACTGTCTTTCTGCTGATAGATTATAGTGTACTATTAAAATACATGAGTGCATGGTTTGAGGTTGGATAGCACACTTGCTGCTTGATTGATTGACTGAGACAGCAGATGGAGTTGAGTGAAAACATAAAACCCTTGTTCAGGTGAAACTCTCTCAACATGTTTTTAATAATAATGAGAAAAAAGAATTAAAAAGTAGCAGCTGTGCTATTTCTCACAGCAAAGGCAGCATATTGGACAAGTGTGGTTATGGTTTAGGCTATTGTTTATCAATTAACTACAGTAATCATGGCACGGCTCAATATAAAGTATTGCATAGGGCAAATAACATGCCATGCCAGGCTTGTAAATCTAGCAACTTTATTGCTGGATCAGGCAAGTGGTAAAAAGCAATTAAATGCTTAATTTTTTTTTGGGGGGGGGGCTGGGAAAGTACATGAAGGAATAAGTGTGTTGCTCCCTCTTGGCAACTCTCAGTTTGGACAGTTGTACATGTGCAGTCTGAATCGAGCACTTGTGAGAAAATGGCCTCTGATAAAGACATGAATGAGTGCAGGCACAAGCAGGAGTTTAGTTGGGTGGCAGCAGAGGATTCTGGGGAAACTCCAGCTCTGTTTTGCATCATTGTCGCAAGTTTGAGAACAAAGCAGAAGCCTAACCTTTAATCTTTTTGGAATGTGTCATGGACATTGCTGGTACGGCCTGTATGACCCACATTGTTACTTTTTTCCTATTGCTTTCATCTGTTGTGTGGGTTCTATCATGTGATCGTATGTTTCTGTGAAACTGCTGCCATCTTCAATATGACTCTCCGGAAGAAGAGATTTTGTATCTCAGTGGAACCTCTATTGCTAAAAAATGGAAAATAAATTGTTAAATAATAAGCAGGGTCATTTTTCAGAGGCATGTACATTTTTCAGAAAATGTCACTGAAGTGCCATAACAAGGGCAGATAACATGATGCCTGCTGACAGGATAACTCTTTTTTTTTTTTTTTTCATTCAAGAGCCACTAATGAATGAAGCAACCTTTAAACGGGCAAGTAAAAAGTTACTTTGGGTCGGTAAATTTATAAAATAAAATATAAAAATTATAAATAAAACCCCCAAAAACACTGACACAGCTCATCTTTCAATTTTGCTTTGTCTTAAGTTTTGATCTTTGAAATAGTCTCACTTACCAAAAGGGAAAGAGTCTGAGTGGTGATAAAAACTGCAAGTTTTTCTAGTGTATTTTCTGGTTTACCTCAGATTGGTGGGTTTAAGAAATGTGGTCTGCCTTTGATTGATACCAACAGAGCTATCTTGAAGTAGATACCTTTTGTTAACTCAAATATTAAGTGAAAAACAAAACAAAACAAAACAGAGAAACTTTCACTATCACTATACTTGACAAGATAGCACGTTTCCTCTCCATCTGCCGAGTGCACTTGCAGTTTCTGGCTTACCAAAATTGTGGCAAGCTTAGAAAGCAAGATAGAAAGGAGCAAAAAGGGGAACAAAATGGATAATGACAGCATGAATGACACACAAAATTTCATAGTTAACTGCAGACTCACCCTGTTTATTTCCACCGTCTTAGTAGGGACATCTGTGTCAAGTTCTGACAGTCCTTTGTGGGTAAACCAGGGGAAAAACAGTGATGTGTGTGAAGATACAAATTTTATTCTCTCTGCCAAGTAGATCACAACAAAGAAAATCTGCAGGGCACCAACACACACGCAAACACAGATGACAAGGACAGATAGGGTTCCTGCCTCGTCCCTGTCACCCCAAAAAACCCATGTTCTTTTGGCTTGAATTTAATGCATTTTACATTGCCAGTTCAATCAGCCTGTAGAGGGTCCTCATCAAGGAAACCACCGATTCTGTTATTCTGCTCGTGCTGCTTTTATTATAATTGCTCATGTTTTTTGTAAGTATACACTCATTCTAAATATTATGCCTGCAGCACCGTCCAAATAAGTGCACCATCTCTGCATTAGGGCAAGGCCGAAAACCAGTAATGACTGTTAATGACCCTGGATCACTGAGGGAACACTGCATTAAAAACTTAGTATATTACAACAATGAATGGATTTTACTAGATGGAAAACCACGGGGAAAAAGCTGATCCCTGCATCAACAAAAAGCAAGTGGTGTAAGATAAAGTGTGGTGCGCTGTGATAAGACGACAATGAGAACACCGAACTATGAGGTCATAAATCAAACAGGAATGGTGAAGAATGTAACTTTCAAATTTTAGAGTTCTGTGTGCCAGTCCTTAACTCTTACTTTGTGTGATGTAACACAGTGTTAAGGATGTCTCTGTTCCAAAATGAGTGAATATTTTCAAATCTAAGTTTTTTAGTTTGAACGTTACATTATGTATTGACCTTCTAAGTCTAAATGGATTTTCAAGTTATAGCGCGCTCTCTTTAATGATGTTCTACACAGTGTCCTGATTTTATTGGAATCTGGTTTGTAAATTTGGTTCAAGGATCATAAATGGGATAAAACCAGGCAACATGTTATTTCTGTTACATTTTAGGCATCATTAACATAATACCACAGGGTTAACGATAAATAACTCGATTATTGTTGGTGTCGTTATTTGAAAAAAATGTTAGTTTGCCTGTCAGTGATAGTTTTCCATCAGAAGACCAACCCCACGCACTACTGGTTTTAGTTTACACATGTCCTAAAAACAGCAAGAGATAATGCCTTTAGAGGTGTCCTTTCTTAGGAATTAATGGAAGACCAGAACCAGCCAGAACCGATTGATGCTTCATGCTCTGCAGAGGTAACTGTCCTCCACAGAGGCAAGAAAGCCTCCTGTTCATACTATGGTCACTTGGCAAAAAAAAATAAAAAAAATTTGAGGACCTGTACAAGTTATTTTAAGTCTTTTGCATGTCGTCAAACAGTTTTCCTATTTTTTACTTAATTGAAAGGTTTTCATGTTAAGAGCCTCACATTCACTCCCCCTCACCCTCCCTATACCTCTGCAACACGATGTATAGAGATTTACACTTGCAGCGAAGTCTCATGGGAACCAATAAGTGCCTCTTGAGATGGTTGATGAGGTCGGAGCAAACTGCATACACCTCTTGTCAAGCAGGCAGGAAACATCTGCCTGAAGTCTTGGAGTTTGGTTTGTAAATCCAATTATGTAACACTGCTCTTTAAGTACTTGCCATCATCACACTTTCTAACAACAACTTGAAGGTTACCAGTTCAGGAAAAGATCAAACTGATTCCTTTATTAAGATCTTGACAGAACCCCTGCAGGAATATTCCAGATAGGTGTTTTTAAGGGGGAGCAGAGGAGCAGTATAATGTGATCAAACCAAGGACAAATACATAAACATGTAGCAGCTCATCCTATTCAGCTATGAATAGGAGTGGTTAAATTTTAAAGTAATCCTCTATTGTTGGAAGACCTGCTGCACAACCTGCTCATCAAAACTTAAACACCCCAAGGCTCTTTGTTGCAGCTTTTAAGTTCAGCAGTCATTTTTCTGTTTACTATGGATAATATTGAAGTGCCGGGGGCTGAAAAGAACAATTTAAGACATAGTGGTAACACTCGGGTTTAAAAGGCACCCCTGCAGAGTTTCAAAACAACAGGGGTCCCTTGACTTTAAAATGGCTTGATGCTGTTCACCCTACAATTGAAGGTGACAAGACCCACTCCCCTGGGGAGTTTAATTAATAACATTTTAGTTGTTTTGCCTTGAACAACTCCTGAAAAGATGCTTTTAAGTTCAGAGTCTTAACTTGATCAAAAAAAAAAAGTCTTCGGTAGCCACATTGGAGAGAAATGAGGACCGGAGGGTGCTTTTTTTGGGGCAGGGGGGCTAGGCGTGTCACTGCGTGTCACAGTCTCTGCTTGCGCACGGGGCCACGCCCTGCCTACCTGTCCACCTGCACGTCAGCACCGCCCACAGCGTCAGCGTTATCAGCACAGTGCACATGACACCTGCTGAAAATAATGCTTCACTGAATGCAACCTCAACACTTTTCCCTCTTTTCCCTACTGCACTGTTTGTTCCACGAGTTATGCTTTAAATTTAATAGTTCATTAGAGTTTGATTGTGTTGGTGTCTCTTAGGCGTCTAATCAAATCTATAAGTTGCTCAGTAATTAGATTTTTTGCTACAGACCTTTTACTCTCATTTGGATTGTTTTAACAGTAAGCATTAAGCCAAACTACCTTAACATGGATTATATGACAGTGACTTCATGTCGAGTGTACATGACAAAGTCTTAAAGTCAAAAGTGCTTTTGGACTGATTTTAAATGTTTACTAAACCACAAGTATTGAACTTCATAAATCTAAATTAGCATTTTTTTGTGGATTAAGCTTTATGGTTTATTAAAAACATTAAAGTTTTTCTGATCGATATGTTTCAGCCAGCAGTAAAAATAAGGCATTTTGAAATGCCTTAAATTTTGAATCGATTCTTCATTGGTTATTTAAAAAACAAAATTTCTAACAATTTTAGACATTATTCTTTCACCTGCAGTTGTGTTTGAGTGTGAAAATACAAGTTTTTGATGGCTTGAATTATGTCTAAAAACCATTTTAAATTACTGTTAATTATGCATCAAATCAATGCTGATGCTTATTAATCACTGCAAATGCGTTACGATATCTAATCCATTACAAACACAAAATACTGAAAAGCAGAACAAGGCTGAACTTCAGGCAGCAGTCTATAAGTCTTAAACATCAGTGATATCTTCCAGCTGCACTGCAGCCTTTATTATTTTAACTAGCACACATTCAGACAAAGCCTCACCTCCCCTGCCTCCTGGAAGGTTTTATGAAGGCCAGATGAAGCATAATTAATACTAATTTGATTTAAATCCCACTGGGCCGACGACATTTTTTTTCTACTGCTGAGACTGAACATTCTGTTTTCCCTCACTGACCAAAAGAGAGGTATCCAAAAGTCATTCTCCTTGTTCTGCAGTGACAAAGGCAAAGTGCCAACTCAGCCGTACTGTGGTCATATTTAATGACTTTTTGAGGCCACTCTGGTGTTCTACTATTATAAGGGGATTGTTGGAATTGAATAACAAGGCACTTAATTTAATTGATTTTTGAAAACGCTGCAACCCTCGCAGGTACTGCAACCTTTCAACTGTGTCGACCTCCTGCGTGATGGTATCAGTGTTATTATTCTTGTGTGTGTAACAAGAGTACGGGTGTGTGTGTGTGTGTGTGTGTGTGTGTGTGTGTGTGTGTGTGTGTGGGTGTGTGTGCGTGTGTATCTGTGTGTTTTAGAGAACCTATTGACTACATCTTCTGACCTTTATTTACAAAGACAGCAGCAAGAAACAATGCTCATAGCAGATTGAAACAGCCAAATATGTCCGCTATTAATGATTCTTCTGTCTCTCCCAGTCCCTCCATCTTCTTTTTTTCTGAAAATGGCATCTTGAACTCTAAATTGATTCAGACATTATTGATTGAAAGGGATCGTTTACAAACTTGTATAAAGTCAGAATTTGGTTCTTGCAGCAGAGTTTATGGAAAATGTGTGACATTAAAATGAGTAATATAGTGGGGTTCAACAAATTGTTGTCTTTTGGATTTCTTTTTCGTTCACTGAATTTGCAGACTGATAGAGTGAAAATGTATCTCCACTGATTTTGACATTTATTATAAAAAACAAGAAGCCTTATTGTGACTCAGTCCACTTGTTTTAATTGTTTTAATATCATTGTGCCAAACTGAGCCTTTTTTGATGTGTTAGTGCTGCATTCCATTGTTTTTTTGTCCCTCACCTAATACATTCAGAAAATTGAACGTTTTTAGCTGGAAATAGTCATTAAAAAATGTGTCGCATAACAATTTCTGTCAGAGCCAATAAATGAGTTTGTTTTTCGCAGTAACAGCAGCTGATATCTATGTTTTACATCTGAAATTTGGGGAAACAATGGAAACAGTGAAAGTGAAAAATGTCTAAATGTTTAAAAGTTTAATCACTTAAGAGACAAAGAGTTTTTTTAAGTTGTATTTTATTATTTGTTGGGGTTTGATATAATGCAACAATAATTGTCACTCTCCACTCAACACAAAAAAACAGCTTAGTCAGGACCCCATTGGTTTCACTTTTTTTTGCAGTTCTACCCCATCAACTGCTGTTCGCAAAGTACAGGGCTTTCAAGTCACTACAATGGAAAATCAGAGGTAATGTTGGACCTTCTTTGTAGTGTCTCCAACTGACAAAGTACAAGGAGCAAAAAAGTCCTAAAAAGAGTAAAGGTCAGAGTAGAGTGAGCCACATAAATAAGAAGTTTTGATGCAGAAACCTAACAAAACTGGGACCGTTTAAAGGTGTTAAGCCCGTGTTTAAAACAACAGCTGTTTCGGTGGACCATGTGTTAGACAGGCTCAGTGGCAGAAACGCTTGGCTTTTCACAAAGGGACGCAAAAAGGATCCCCAGCACCTTGAAAAGCAATGCTAAGGGGGTCATAGCAGAGCATCAGGATGTGATCAGCTGGGATTGTTAGATATGTTGGCTACAGAGATGTCCTCAGAATTTGAACTTTACTTTAAATCTCCACCCACTCAATAAAGCCTAAAATCAAAACAATGTAAAAATAAAAATTTGAGACACTTTGTGCTTTGAAAAGCCACATCATTTAGATTAAATGTATTTGCTGTCTGATTTATTTGTTTAATAATTTGTTCCAGTGGTATGAAAGTGCTCTCTTTATAAGTAAACCAAAGAGGTGTTTCTTATAAAGGAGCTTTCACAGGATGAATGTAGATTGCAGGTGAGTGAGTGAGTAAATTGAAATGTCTTGAGGACACAAAGCCATGTTTTGTTCTGTTTCAAAAATCATGCTTTTGCTCATCCTCTTGTTTCTCACCCCTGTATCACTTTCTCTTCCCCTCTCATCTTAATCCTTCTCCACCATTTCTCTTAGGGAGATCCGAGAGTATGCCAACGGGTCGGTGTGTGTGGAGTGTGATGGCCAGTGTGAGCGAGCTGACGACGACTCTTTGACCTGCCATGGTCCGGTAAGCTTGCCCCCAAAGACAACAATAGTGAGGCAGCCTAAAGCATCCATTTTGCTCATATATGTCTTAATAAAGACAGAGATGGAAGCTGCAGGATGAGCAGTTTGTTAACAGGGACAGGAACAGCATAAATAACAATAAAACAAGGGTGTTATTCAATCAGTTAAAAGTGAACTTCACTTTTGTCTGTCATATTGTGACAGTGACAGTCAAGCTAACAGTGAATATATAAAGCTAACTTGAAAAGACTGGCTTTGTAAATCATTAGCCATCATTTGAAAAACAAAATTTTTATTTCTTTAACTGATAGGATAACAGTTTTTCAAGTCTGACTTTAAACAATTGTGTCCATATGGGCTTTGAAACAGGTAATTAATCCTCCCGCTCATACTAGCCAATAAAATATCCCTTCCTAATACATAAGTGATGTAGAGACAAAATCCTCGTTTTATACCAAAATGTGTTCAAGAGTTATTCAAAATTGATTTAAGGCTTTAGCCATCCAAAGAAGACAAATCAAGTTAATATCTCCCATAGTTACAGCCTGTTAAATACAACATTTCCTCTCTTTGTTACTGTTCCACTAGGAGAGCTCAAGGGAAGCTATTCAGGGAAACACAAAGAGGGAATTCTGTATTAAAAAGGCTTTGGAAAAGATCTACTCTCTGTGTAACTCAGACTGCTGATGTGTCATGTTAACTTCAGATAAGCATTTTGTCATGAAAGGGGTCCTGCAGGCAAAGGTTTGTAAGACTGAAAGAAACACAGTCTTTCTGACAATACACAAGGGGGCGTTGTTGTGTTGTGGCTAAGTCATTTAAGCAGCTGTTAAATAGAGAGGAAGAAAGAAGGACTTCCGGGTTAAATTTGAAAACAGAAGAGGACATACTGAGAAGCCTATCTGGAGACAGTAGAGACTGTTTTGTTTTCATCTCCCAGTATAACTTGTAAAAATACACTTTTAAAAACTGAGCAAAAACAACAAAGAATGTCTTGACCGACTGTATGGAAGACTACAGCTGTGAGCAGAAACTAGCTTGCAGACACAGCTGCTTATATGTCAAAAAGAAGAGAACGACCTGGGGACTCTGGTGAGTTATCTGCTAACACATAAATCTCCATCAGACAGGAAAGTTTACACACCTAGAGGATACGTTAGGACTTACTGTCATGTTAAATGAAACACAGATAGGGAGAGGCACTAGGTTGCTAACCCTATGGTTGGAACTAATCACGAGCTAGGTTAGCTAGCAACGTAAAACATGGAACAAAACAAATGTCTTCCTTACTTTTTTTTAGAGGAGTACTTGGGATGTAAAGTTGAAAGATAACAACATGATTTATCTTACTTTGATTGCTGAAGCTACTTTTAGACTCGTACTTTTTTTTTTACATTTTTGCACAAGATGAGGGATTTCATTCCCTTCATTACTGTCACATTTGGAAATAATCTTTTAATTAAAATTATGAGCAACTGGAAGGATTACAGCAAACAATAAAACCTTTTTCAATATTTTTACCTGACTATGTAAGACAGACTTAAAATTATGAACACATCCTTCAACAGCATTGAGATTGAAGGACCAAGGACAGGTATAAGATCAAATAAACATACCTTGAATAGAATCATACATGAATGCACTATATGTAATATCCACTGCTGGATGTCTTTCAGTTAATGGATGAAAAGATGGAGTATAATGACCTTGTGAAGTAGGATCATGGGATTTGTTTATTAAGATTGTTTAGTAGCCAACACTGCTGATGCCAACTGACACAGACAGAAATGTTCATAGACGAAGAAACATATTAAGTATTTATGCACAGTAGATCATCTTTATTGACTCGCTTCTTCACACTCATTTGGAACAAGCATCACAATGAAACACACTGATAGCTTGATTATTAAGATTTTTTTGCGTTTAAAAATGTTGGAAACAATTGAGATCATTTGAGTTTACAACTCAAAGAAATATATGATATGTCAATTTCAATGTGGAAATGCTACATAATTTACTCTCAATGAATATGGTTGAAAGTATCATGCATTTATCTCAATAAATCTCACATTTTAAGAGTGGAACCAACTAAAAGCAGAATCATCTTAAAGGGTCAAATCAATGTTTTCTCTCTTGGGCCCCTCAAAGAAAAGTATTTGAGGCCAGCACATTGCTTCATTCACCACAAACCAAATGACTTGGAGCTGCAGACATTCCCTGTAGACAACTTAGACAGTGATTAATTATTGTATTAGCAGTCAAAATGCACCTATGGCTGTTCTATTGATTATGTCTCACGCTCCGACTCAAAGGTAAAACTGATTGTTTTCATTGTGATCAGCATTATTTCATGTGTATTTGTATTCAGTACATGTAAATATCTGTGTGTATGTGATTCTGTTTTTCTTTCATATGTACCATCGAAAATAAATTCAGGGACATCAATTCTTTTTCTTTATTTTTTTTCTAAAGGGCATTGGTGCTTCCAACAAACTTTTCTTCTGCGGCTCTTGGAAAAGCATAGGAGCTCTTTGAAAGATTGTTTGGTAGCAGCTGTACATAAGAAAACGAAAATCCCTGACCTTCATTTCCGTCTGCCTGTCCTATGCTCTGCACCCACAGCCACATGAGGCCCCTGACCCTGCGCTTTCTCTTATAATTTTATCTCGCTGTTTGATAGAAGGGGATGAATTGCGACAGATGTGAGCCAGAGGGGCCATGTGCTGTCTTTTGTGTCCTGTCACACCATGTCAGATAGTTTGCCCAATATAGTTTAGAGGGTTGGAACTTGTTCGAACCGCTGAAGTGTTTGGGTGTGAATGTGCGAGCATGGGAAGCAAAGGCCAGAATTGTTGACTTAAGTGTGTTGTTTGTTGTTGGAGGAGATTCGTTGGTTTGATTATCTTGGCAGACCGCTTGATACCTCTCAGCCCAGGATTTGGCTTTCTTTAGACAAGTGATAGGAAGATGACTGCTAAAAAAGACTAAAGAACACAGATACCTGTGGCTTTATTCCAGCAGTTTGAGATTAAAAGCTTAAATCAGGCCCATAACCGATTTGTTAATTTGTTATCATTAGCATCATTAGTTTAAATATGCTGAACTAGTTAATCAGAATAAATACAAAGTAATAGAGGCTATGTTCACAGTCACGGCGATTCTATCATTTTCTTCTTATTTCGGTGCACTGTAATCTCCATATGCACTGTCATGCTGTATTTTTACCTGTAAGTGTGTCTGCATGTGTTTTATGTGTGACTTATCAAGCTGTATATGGTGGAAATGTCCCTAGGTAACCTATCAGATCTCATGTAGATGTCACTTGTGTGTCATAGGCACACAAATGGATTACAGCAATCACGTTATAGCCACAGAGCTCATAGCAGTTACATTAAAGCTTACATACTGTGATTTGATAAGCTTAATGCCCTCATGGGAGTGATTGGAGATATGACTGTAACCATGAATACAGGCTGTATTATTGACACTGTATTAACCAGCAGCACAAACACACTTGACCTGCTTACTTCATTTCTAACAAGACCATCTATTACTTTCTCTTACTAAAAGATTTGCACAAGTGTAGATTTCAAAACAGGCTCTAAAGGCTTCAGATCAGCTCAGATTACCTATTTATAATATTTTGCAGAAGACTAGATTAGTGTCATTTCTATTGTATCACTGCAAAGTGTGACGTAAAGGTTGCAAATATGGTTACTGCATCAGACCGTGTGTGTTTACCAGTGTTGTCTTTAATCTTCCACAAAATGCCAACTATTAAGGAAAACTCCCTCCTTCCAAACTAGCTGCCGTGCTTAAAATTATATTTAATTACAAATTAGATTCATTTTAAAGGAAAATAAATAACTTAATAATAGATTAATACAATAATAAATAAATATATTAATAAATTAACAATAGCATCCCAATTTTTGGTGTAAATATGCTAATACAGTAATTGTTAGGGATGTTTAAAAATGAAACGCTGATATTTTAATACATGTAAACATTTTGTAAATAACACTTTTAATAAATATTAGTTGTGTTCTTTCTTTGTCATGGTAAGTGGAGCTAATGCACCATAAAGCTTGTTGCCAGTTGCCAGTGTAAGTGCTCTTTTAGCAAACTGTTTGTGCAGTGATGGTTCCAGACTCTGCACATCTCTACAATCTATTTTGAGAGAACCTGTCTGGCAAAGAGACAAAACACTCAATAAGTAAGATAGACTAAAGATTAACTAATTATTAAAGATAAATTCGACCAATTGGTTTTTCCATTGATATCTTGATAATATTAACTTTAACTCTTTAATCATCAACTAAATCAGACAGCATGGAGGCCCTTCGGAAATTAATCCTGCAGGTTTTTGGTAGCTTGCCAGTGTGTTTAAAGAAAGAAAACTCCAACAAAAATATCTGAGAATGTACCAAAAAAAGTACTTGTCAGAGAAAACAGGCTCAGCTGTCTCTCCCCATTTCTTAGTTGCATACAAGTTTCCAACTTAGAATATTGTCTTAAAGACAAAGCAGTTTCTAGTATGGGATTGATTCTGCAGTGACTAGTTCTTCTAATGACCACTGAAATAAATCACAGATTTTTGTTTTCACTGAAGCTTCCACATGCGTCCTTCCAATATGCCCAACTGTCCTCTGCACTTTCTGTTTCTCCAGCTCTTCATCATGTGTTGAACCAAATTTAGTGATGGTCTGTGCATTACGTCATAATAAAAAAAAATTATCAATCCCTCTTGATGTACCTGGCCGTGCCTTAACAAGCATTTTATGTGGCTGCCTGTTAAAAGTCTTAATTATAAGCTCTGACGCTGTAAAGATAAATTGCCAATCCCCCTGAGATACTAGTTTGGTTTGTGCATGAAAAGGGAAGGAAGGGATTCATTCACATAGACACACACAAATCACACACAAACTGCCACCCTAAGTATGCAAGCAGACCAATCTAAATTTACAGCAGGCTACTTTGGTACCAACACTATGCTTTCCTGTCATTTTTTTGGATGTCCCACGACTCCTGCTGGACCAAACACTGTTTGTTTGCTCCGTCACATAATTTAGCTTGCAGATGTGATGGGATTATTGGACACATGCACATACACACACACACAAACCGTTATCCATGGGCAGGAAGACACTTAAAGTGCCAAGCTCAACGCTAAAGCCGATGACAGCAGCAAGACTTTTAGTTTGCATAATTATACTGCATTAAATGTATGTTTGCACACGCATGCAGGCTACCAAGAACACACACAGAGTACGCACACTCATACACACAGACATTCATGCATGCAAGAGCATGCAAAGAATGCATTCACACACACTCCTCCACACACTAAAGGATAATGATTTGCCTTTACTATCATCTTTATACCTTGATGGCCCCTTGTTTACGAAGAACTGTCTGCGCGGGTGTGTGTGTGTGTGTGTGTGTGTGTTTGTCTCTCTGTTCCACATGCACAGTATGTGTTAATGTGCTAATTACTAAATGTGTGCAAACAGTACATCCATGTAGCCTTCATTTGACTCAGAAACATGCATGTTGTTTTGACGTCCATATACCATGTTTATACTCTTATATATAAGTGTGCTGGGTGTGTGTGTGTGTGTGTGTGTGTAGTGTTGTTTGTCAATGAGATGTTCTTTAGGCCTGTTGATGATACGAGGCCTGTCTGGGAGAGCTCCTCGTCTCTCTTCCTCTCCCTCTCTCCCACCTCCCTCGCCTATATTAGCTCCATAAATCCTGTTCTAGGCGGATTGTTATGGTCATTGTGTGTGCTGTGAGCGATGGTTATTATCTGCCTGCTCCACTCACACTGCTTTATGCGTCTCGGCTGCTCTCTCCTTTCCCGTATCTCTTCTTTTCTCTTATTCACACTATATCTCGCTCACTCTCACTTCCTCTGCCCTTTGCTGTGTTATTTTCCGTCCATGTCTTCTCTCTCCCTCACTTCCCTTATTACTCTACATTATTTCTTTTTGCTTGTTGCTCCTTTCCGCTCTGCTTACCTTCTGTCTTTTTGCTCCTTGTTATCTCTTTTTAGCTCTCAAGCTTTTTCTGCCACAACGACAGAAGCACAACAGTTTAATACCTACATTTTTAGAGAAACCTGAACTGAGTTGGCATGTTATTTGATGTTGAAATATACCCATCAATTTAACAAACTGAGGCTACAACAGTTTTCTCCTCTCCTAAATTTGTGACACCTCAGATTTTTCCTCATTGCTGACATCATGATGTCAGATATAACAGAAATATGATCCTTTTTCACACAGGACGTTTGGAATCAAAACATGGAGTAAATACAGTCACCAAATATCTGTGAGAGGAAGTTGAACTCACCAGTGATAACTGAACCTGCTGGAAAAAGACATGTTTTCTGTCCTCAAACTCACCAGTCATGAAATTTTATCACGACTGCCACTACAGCAAAGCTTCTTGCTATTCAATCAGTTGTACTGAAACTTGGCTACAATGCAAAGTTCAAGGTCATAGCACAGGCTTGATGGGGCTATACTTGTTATTTTCACAATAATGATCACAGTATTAATAATACTATTCATTCAGGAAGTTCCTCACAAAATGTCAGCTTCAGGGAGGGATGTAGATAAGCTTACTGTTTAGATATTACTAAAGAATCACTCGAATTTTCAGAAATGACAATATGCATCTAAAAAGGCAAACCATTTTCTCCTTACTTCTCCTAGGGCCCAGAGCATTGTGTGAAATGCCTCCATTTCAAGGATGGTCCTAATTGTGTGGAAAAGTGTCCTGACGGCCTGCAAGGAGCCAACAGCTTCATCTTCAAGTACGCTGAGGCCAACAACGAGTGCCATCCCTGCCACGCCAACTGCACCCAAGGGTGAGTATTGTCAGGTCAGGGACCAGACAGGTGCAAAGTGAGATAAAGTCAGGCATGTTATTCATTTGTCATTTGCAATACAAAACCGTAGTATCAAAAAGTTAAATAATTTTGATAATAAATAATAAATAATAATAAATAATATTGTCTTTATTATGGGTAATTTAAACCATTAAGCAACATTTTACTTGTACAACTTGGCATTTATTTGCAAATTATGTCAATAAGGACTTTCACTTTTAACATTCATCATATAACTAAATTTAACCTGCTAGTATTTCTGGTTCCAACTCACAAAGTTTGCAGCATTTACTCAACTGGTGGACTAATTAGTCATATCTCTAAAAGCTAACACTACCAGTGCTATTAGTGGGATAGAGTAGCTCAACAGTTTGCTCTGCAGGTGGTGGCTCCATAACCAAACTGTGCAACCTTTTAGAGACACTCGGTACTGACAGAGCATTCTTAATACATCTTCTCATTCTCTTACATGAATCGTCTCAGAAAAGAGCAGAACCACAAATGTTCTCCTTCACTATCCATGTCCTGTGACCATAAAATTACAATCCAACATCTTGCAAGAAAAAAGACGATACAAATAGAGAGGAACAGCAGAAAATGACAGAGAAGAGAAGAAGAATGAGAGTGAGAGGAGTCAGTGAAGTACCTTGCCACTCTCCATTGCTCACTAGCCACTGATCGCTCAATGTAATATTCAACAAGGGCTGGAAAGACATCATTTTGTATTTAACTCCACAGGGAGTGCATGTCACTTTCTTGTGTGTTATTTCACCGCTCCTGAGTGACAGCCTCCAGCTCGCTCGAGCATAACAATGTTGTAGTAAATGGAAAACACCAGGCTGACACTTTGTCACAGGTATAGCTTCATAAGCAGATCAGCCTCACAAAATAAAAAAATAAAAAAAAACAAGCTGAGGGAGGGAGAGGAAAGGGAGAGGGAAGGGAGAGAGAGAGAGAGACAGGGATGAGACTACTATCCCTCACTTCCAAACATTCAAAGGACTGACTACATTATGGAACCAGCAATAAATCTATCAGATGTTGGATGTGATGTCACCAGTGCACATGGGAGATTTGAAACATCAACAGAGGAGGACTGGTGAAATTTCAAGCAGAGATCTGTGCCTTTCATCAAAAGACAATGTAGCTTTGTAATCTGCCCCCCATGTGAACGCACTGAAGCTGAAGAAGAACTAAGAATACTTTGGTTTAGAACTCACTTTACATTTAAGTTTGCCCACAGGCGTCAGGAAAATCTGCAGGTTAGTCGATGCTGTTGTTGGGTGTCATACCAGCCCATGGCTTCAAATGAAGCTCAAAGCTAGATAGTTACCTTGGCCTTTATGTACTGCTTTTTTTAAGGTGTGTATGACAACTAGTGGACAACAACTCTGACCAGTTCTGAATTTAAGATTTAATTCAATTGGATAGATAGAGATAGATAGATGGAGAAAATCTAAATGGTGAAATGCACTTTACACAATTTGCAGGCTTGTGAGTTCTGAAGAAGTAAACAAATTGTGATATCACACTCATAATTTTCCCTCAAGGACTCATGCATGCGTACACATATGTACACATACAGAGATCAGACAGTAGATCTTTGAAAATTACAAGCACACCGAAGTCCAAACTTGAATCAAAAAGTTTTTACAAATAAATACATTGTCTATGCAAGGTACTGCCTTTCAGATGCGATGGCTTTAGGTGCTCTGGTAAATGCACACCTTTTCTCAAAGCACCCTGCAGTAACCTGATTGCATTGGCCCTTCAGGACAGATTCTCTGTTTGGCAGTGACACTGTAAGCCAGCTTGAACACTTTCCATAGAAAACACCCAGCCAGCATCTTACAAATTAAAACACATCCTGTGCATCTTTACTGACAGAGAAAGTACGAGAGAAGGCTGTCTAAATGATGCCAAAGTGCATTTTTGTTCATTTCAAAATGGGTAATTTTTTAACAAAAATGTATGTGCTGATTCTATCAAACAATAAAACTCTATCACCAGTGTGTTTCGGCTGTAAAACATGTGTGTTGTAAAACAGTGTTCCTGCATTAAACAAAAATAATTCTTGTCAGCATTGGTGACCTCTGGAGTCTTGCTTCCATGGGTTGAATTATCAAATGAGAAAAGCAGAAACAGGCTACTAATGGTAATATTAACACTTTTAAAGAACTAAATTATACATATAATGCATCTTTTCCTTGTCCTGTGTTTGTTCTCTAAGGTGCATTGGACCAAGGCTGCAAGACTGCATTGGCTGGATGGACAGGTAGGAAATTCTTCTCTTTGAATTGCCTCTGTACTCTAGCACACAAACACACCACACAGAAGCTCACACCCTGCATGCACACACAGACACACACACAAGCACGCACATACTCTCAACACACACGCACACAGTAAGCAAACTCTCTGATTAATGGCTTGCTCTAAGGCCCAAAATCCCTGTGAGTGTCCTTAATGCCTTTCTGTGCATGCATGCTTTTGTTTGTGTTTATGTTTGTGTGCGTGTGTGCGTGTGTGTGTGTGTGTGTTTGTGTGTGCACAAACAATTTGCCCGGTTCTTGATAAATTGATAACACTTCAGCTTTCATTCTGAGGCTGGGAGGGGAGTGCTAAGACAAAAATGCCGCTAACGGTTTACAGGAAATGGATTTCATACGAGAGACGGTTTGGCATTAAGTGGTGCTGAGAATTGTTGGGCGGTGATTCGGGGGTGATTTAAAAAAAGACAAAAAAAAAAAACAGGGTCTATACACAGGCAACGCCACAGAATTTAGTGGTGGATTCAAAGATGTGCAGCGTATCTGCAGGGCACAACAGGACAGTGCAGTGGTGGAGACAGTGTGTAATATTAAAGTCAGACCATCAGACCGTAAAAATGGAAACACATTGAGACTATTTAGCAGCGTAGCAGGAGGCTGCAAATGTGGCTGTTCAGAAGAAAAGAGCCATACAGTCAGACGCAAGCAGACAAACTTATAACCATTTAGTTAGTGTTTAAAATTCAGTGCTCTGTATCTTTCACCGAAGACCAAAAAAATACTGAAGCAGATACCTATAATTTTAGAGAAGAAATTTTTGCCCTCGGATGAACTGCTCCGAAACGAAACCTTTTCTCCTGAAACAGTCTCTGGGACACTGCCAGCAGGATGAAGGGGAACTGCTGCCGATGGGGCTTTCAGCTGACCCGTACACAGATCAGCCCTTATCAGATCTCTGATAGCTGTGTCTCGGATACAGCAGTAGCCGCCCAGCTAACCTCAGGTTTAGCTGCCTGCTCTCAAGTGTCTCACATCTTGTAAATCTGTTACCTGTCGGGGGTATTGGCTTCTGAGCACGACTGAAAGTGTCTTATCAGAAATACACAATTACACTAAGCCTTCATAGGCCTATCATTCCACCTGGCATTAACATAGATCTTGCGTGTCTGGCGTTGTGTGCAGATCTGATTAAGGTGGATTAATCGCTTCCCGTCACTTGTGTAATATTTAGTTTAATGAAACTGACAAGTAATTCTCTATCTTGCATGTTCCCTTTTGGCAATGCTGTGTTCATTTAATTCAAAAAATATCAGAGCTGCCTGTTGGATCTCTGTGAACCCTGATTAGCTTGTGCATTTTTAGATTCTGGTATTTATAGTGGTGGAGGAACATTGCATGAGATGTGATGAAATGCATCACTGACCATGTGCAAAGGTGGCTTGCAGAGTGATCTTTAGAAATGTTGGTCTAGAGTCCATTTATAGTGAAGCTGAGTTTCTCCTCATCGTGTGTTAATGTCAGTTGGAAAAAGTATCTCTGAACTGTGCAGATTGAACTTTACATTCGAAGCTGGTCTTAAAGTTGCACTGATAATTGTTCATGTGTAAACTCATCAGTGTCTATTCTTGCTGACTAATTTGTGACTTTTTGTAGCTTTCTTTAAAGACACTGGTAATCAGTGGTCCTTTTGTTTAAGTTGTTAATAAAGGATGCAAATGAATGGGCCTCAGTTATGTGACGTATGCGTTCTCAAATGATTTAAATTACCTTGTGATTTATTTTGCTGTAGCAAGTGAAACCAAAGCAATTTAGATTAAATATGTAAAGACTTTCGAGTTGTATTTTTGGTCCTAGAACAATTCATGTCCCCCAAAAAGTGGTTTTCTGCCTGTGCAAGACAAAGAAAGAGGTGCAGTGGAGATATAGAGTTCTTTGCATCCCATGAAGTTGGTAAACTGAGGTATAAAGGCCTGAATAACAACTTTTACTCTCTGATTTAGGGCAAAGTCTCAGTATGCCCTGACCAAATTAAGTTCTTTCATTAAAGCAAAAAAAGGAGAGGTTATATCAGAGAGCCAACTGTTTTTTGCTTATTTTCGCAGCAGTTCTGTAGACAGTTCCGGGAGAATATCAAGAAAATTATTGAGAGGCTTGATTTCAAATGACAGCATCAGTGTGGTGCTGAGAATTCACTTTGATGGTTATTTCCATGTTTTTGATCTCAGCCTCGATTTTAATGAGACAGCATGGACGGATATTTGTTAGCAGATGAAGCTTAGTGGAAAAACTGGAAAAAAAACGAAGGTGATGGGGTGTTTTTTAAGGATCGACCACATTAGCAAATACTTTCGAAACTTTAAACACGGAAAAAAGTTCAGAAAATATTTTCTGGTGTTTTTGTGTCAGCTTATTTGTTTGTGTTTATGTGTGCGCACATGGTAGTGTCAACATAGGGCCACCTTTTCTTCACTTCATTCACTGAGTTTGCATTTTGTTCCGGTTCCTGTGACCGTATATAGGAGCTAATCCTCCTGTTAGTTCCCTTTGACCACCACATTAGCTTAGAGTTGAACTTTGTTTGTGTTGTATGGTGGGACAGGTTAAACACACAGATTGTGCTAAGCTGTACGCTGCTGTAAGCTGCTGAGTGTGAATGTATGTGAATAAAGACTCGTCTGTACTCAACCTGTCCAACCTGCCACCCGCCTTCTGTTTCCGTCTAATGCTTTATACTCTCTCCTATCTCAATTATCTACCTCATTTCCTGCTTCTTCTCACCTGCACTGTTTCATCTCCAGAACGCCTCTGATTGCGGCCGGGGTGATCGGCGGCCTCTTCATGGTGGTGATCATGGTGCTGAGCGTAGCTGTGTCTGTGCGCCGGAAGAACATTAAAAAGAAGAGAGCCCTCCGTCGTTTCCTGGAGACAGAGGTGAGCAAGACATTACTTTTATGAAACACTAGAAGATTTTATTGTCAGAAGACTGAACAAACTAAGAGTGAAAGGACTTGGTGACAGTTCCATGGCACTTTCCATGCTTTTCCTTTAGCCTTAATAAGTCCACATATGACTTCATGCCTAAAAAAATCAAGCTTCAACCCATAGACTATAAAAAGTTAATTATGCAACACATTGGCCAAATTAATATTGTCATTGCTTAGAATTCAGAGCTTTGAAAGCAGAGTGGAGAAAAGAAGATGAACATTGTAAAGGAAATTTGTTGAAAAGGGGTTAGAGAGGCAAAGATTCTGAAGAATGGCAGAGCTGTTTGAAGAAAACTGTGTTTATCTTAGAAGAAAGCAAGACGAAAGCATGGGAATCATCCAAGGACCTTAATCTGATATTTTATAATTGATTTGTTCCGTGTGTATGCGTGTGTGCAGGTATGTTTTTTATTGTTGATGTTTATTTTGTGTGTATATGCGTTCACATATCCTGGACAGAATAAATGAAAGAAAGGAAAATAGAAAATGAGACTTTAGGTCTCCAGATAGTGACTGCAGCAGTGCAGAAAGTGTCAGGAACTGAGTGGCTCAGGTGTTGACTTTGCCTTAGTAGACTGGAGAGGATACTTGTGCAGGGAAGAGGTGTAGGAGCATGCCATTAGAAGAGGAGAAAGCACACTTTCTCTGTGTTAAAACAAGAAAAGTACATAATCTAATGTACTTGTGTGTCCATAGTGAGAATCAGGTCTTGTTTCACTGCTTTCGCTCTCTTCAGAGCACACAAGTATCACCAAAGTGCCTTTGCTGATAGATTCAAATATGACAAAATTGCTGTCATAGGGTGTATTTTTATACTAACATTTCTATAAAGCTGACACTCATAGTGTTTATGTGTCTAGTTACTTAGAAATGTGTCTTTTTTTTTGTTTCAAACACAAATCCAGACACAATCCAGGTTACAGAAATGTTTAATACCTTACACAGTTCTCATTATGCTGCATTGTATAGCTAATAAGGAAGACTTAAAAAACAGTCCTGCATGAGGAAGATGCCTGCTGAAAATGTTGATGTGAAGAAAGACTCGGTTACAATGAAATATAAAATGTTTTACAAACTCCCAAAATGGAAAGTTTCATTGAAAAGATGAAAAAAAACGTGAAAAGCGTAAAAAAAAAAGAAACAACCTACGCAGCAAACTGAAGAGCTAGACAGAAATGAACAGCCTTCTTTTCATACTGCAATGTCTTACTTGTATTACTGTATTAATTTTTTTAACTGCTAGTGATCAGCCTTTTTATGTCTTAACTATCTGAACCATAATGCATTTGGATAGTGATATTTAGAATGCATTTTGTCTACATTCATGATGATAAGTACAATTCATGCATGACATTTCCTTTTCCCCTTTGTGGTCAGTTAGTATGTGAGTGTCTCAGTGTAGCATTGAAAAAAAAATAGCAAGTAACTCGTAAACGTGATGACACCCTTCTTGGTGGAGTTTCAGCACCAGCTTGTAGAGTGAGACGGTGAACAGCTCCGACGTGCTGTGCTGTGACTGCTGCACAGCCTCAGCGCCTTCAGCACCACCCATGCTGGACAGCTCCCTGCACTGTGCACTGGCATCCAGTTTTTTTTTTGTGTGTTTCTGTGTGTGTGTGTGTTTAAAGGGTCATTTTCAAGACATCCATTGTCTTGCTGGTTTGATTTCTTATTTCATTTAAATGATGGATGACTATGTTTTTTAATCAAATGGTTACCATGAGTCAGAGGGACAACAGCTGCCCACCACAGCCAAGCTGATATACACCCTCTCTGTGTTTATTTCCTTCTGCCCATCCCCCCCGATCTTCTGCTCTTTTCCTACTTCTCCTCATAATGCCCCCTCTCGAATGCTTTTGCATCCACTTACTAATTCAGCTGCTCGCTTCTCAATCGCTGTCTTGTTGTTGTTTCTGCAACAGTTCCTCTCCCACTCCACTTCTTCCTCCGTCCCTCCCCTCGTACAATGTTTCTCCCTCTCGCTATTAAATCTGTTCGTTCCTCCACTTGAGCAGTAATGAGACAACAAAAGTGTCAACTCCTCTCCAAGCTCTACAATTATCAGACTCCCCCACCTCTCTCTTTCTTTCTTTTGCTTGTCCTCCAACTCTCTCCATCTATTCCTTCTATTCACCTATTACATTTTCTGATTGTTATACTGAAATTGTAATAGCACTCCAGGATTTGGATTTGTCTTGCTGAAAAATGACATTATAACTATTATAACCTGAAGTACTGGGCAGTTACTAATTAAGACCAGGTATTTTGGAGCAAAATGCATTATGAGATTGAAAGTAAAGGCAACTTTCAGGGGATCATGTGTAAGAAATGGACAGACTTAGTTATAAAACAAGCTGAAATTGAACTTAAATTATCAACAGAATGTAAAGAAGTAAAGAGGTGTATCTTCATGTCAAAGACGCATAGAGTCGTGAAACGTGGATAGAGCCACAGTTAATCACATTGGTATTGGTATCCTTATTATGAAACCAGCCTTCAGCAGGTTTGCAGACTGTGTTCAGTCCCAGTCCGGCTGTGCTTGCTGGGGGGGTTGCTGGCTGTGGTACAAACATCAACATTCGTCTGATCTAGGTGGACTCAGTCATATGATAAGGTCATTAGCTGCTTGGCAGTTGAGCTAACCAGCCAATACAGTCAAAGAGACATACAGACATACAGTAACACTTATACAGAGCAGCAGTTAGCACCTACACAACCGATGTACTGCCCCCTGTCTTGCAGATTTCCTCTTTAGTCAGGTAGGATGAATATTACATTAAAACCTCTCACTCTTTACAAATGATTCTTATTTTAGGAGAGACCCATTTCAAATAAACACAACAATTCATCAGTTATAATCAGTTATAACAGAGGCTTAATTTTACTGCATCCTACCCAAATATTAAGTCATTATTTAAGACAAAATTTGCTGCCATAAACTGAAAGAAGTGTCTTGTAAGTACTAAGTACTAAATATTAGCAATAGTCTGTGTCAATGAACATTTTCACTTAATTAAGTTGTGCTAGGTGGCGCCGTCTTCTTGTAAAGGGTTTATTTAACCTAGCATGATGTGTGTTTACTTGAACATGGACATGTTTTTAGTTCCCATGATTCTATTTAAGTTAAATAGTATATAATTGTAAACAATATGAGTTTTAACAGGCATTGGTTTCTTAGTATTTTTCCCAGGATAAAGCATGGCATGGTGGAAAGGATTGTGCTAACTGTGAAGAAAGGAAAGGCAAGGAGCTTTTGTGAAAAAAAAAATACTCTCAGTAGGAGCTTGTGTCAAAGGCTTTCAGTTATTGTTCCCATTGATTGAAAGTCTTGTGTGTTGCTGAATGTGTTTTTTCAGCTAGTGGAGCCTTTAACACCCAGTGGAACAGCACCCAACCAGGCCCAACTTCGCATCCTGAAAGAGACGGAACTCAAAAGGGTCAAGATTCTCGGCTCTGGGGCTTTCGGGACTGTTTACAAGGTAAAACGCACGTAAAATGAAGTCTAGCAATTGTTTGCTTGTTGTTCAATTTGTACTCAGGCAAGTAATTTTACATATTCCTCATTTTGAGATCATGATGTGAGGTCTTGGTAAAAAAAAAGAGGAGGACAAGGGAGAGAATTATTGCAGGATCATTAATGACAGGAAATGAGATGGAAGGCTGGAGGCGGGGGATAAAAAGAATAAGTAATAGCAGACACTGAGACCCCTGGGGTTACAGTGAAATAAGAGGTAGCTGAGGTCACCACCAGTGAGATGATTGGTTGGGGAGAGGCGGGGATTGACGCAGCTGGAATTAGAAAGAACCGACTTGCTCTCACTGAAATCATCGTTTGTCATTTTTTAGATCCATCTTTTCCCATTTTAGCACATTTCTGGATCAAAGGTGGTCATGGGAGCCCAGATGTCCTTTTTTTTTAAACCAACATCTTCAGTCAGTCAGCAAAAATAACTTTAGCAGCTTCAAGCATTAGCTTATTATTTCAGGCACAGCTCAGAGGTCATGGCTAATGTTGAGTGTCAGCACTCAGATTGACTTGTAAATTGAGTCTTTTGCAATGCGGCTCACCTCTCTTTTCACCAGAATATTTCAATATAACTCTCCATACACAAGCCTTTGTGCTTAAAGTAACCCAATATCAAAAAATAGGGTGTAATTCACCCACTGTGTCACTTTCTCACTGTCATGTTTTGCCTTATATAGGCTTGGAAACAACAGCCTCATTTCGCCGCCAGGTTTTGAAAGATTGGACTTTTGAAACCAGCATTATGTAGAAATTGGTATTTTGTTACAGTTGGAGCCTCCTTTCTCCTCGTTTTCTGAGTGCAAGACCTCTGTCCTGAATACAAATCCCAGGTTTCTTTAACAAATACTGTCAGTTGTGTTGTACGTGCTACCTATAAACAAGCAATGCTGTGCCAGAACAGCGGCATGTTCTGAAAACTTTTGTGTTGAAGAGGCAGGCAAACTTTGCTCAGAACTGAGAACAGCAGCGTGTAAAGCTAACGTGACCTAAACCAGAGACAATACATGTTGCTAACACCTGGCTATTGCAATGACTGACAAAAAATGTGGTCCAAATTTTAGCCAGCTGATATTACTTACTGGCCAAACAGCAAATGGTCATTGTTGTAATTTGTCTTTTCACCTCTGTCATTAAAGAGGATGATGAACCTGTTTGCTGTGCTGCACTCATTTTTGTTGCCAAATCCCCACTAAACCTGCATGTTACAAACCATGAATGCAGTTAACTTGAGGAAAAAAAGTGAATTCTTCTGAGTTATAACTATTTGCACAAGTGTTGCAAAAGGAGGCAATGCACGAAAAGTACAGTAGAGGTGCTGGAACTGTTGTCACTGGGGCAAAACAAATGTGCGACACATTCAGTGAAAGAGGCACTTGATGTCTCTCCTCCTTTAAATGCTGTGACCACTTTGGCAGCTGCTAAATCACTCTAATCCCACCTGAAATTAGATACTTCAAAATGATTAAATAGTTTTGCCCAAGTCATTTTAAAGGACAAAATAACCTTTAATCACACAGAACACTCTCATACTGCTGCTGAGAATATGAAAAATGGTCATTAAGAAAGCTGACAAAGTAGAATTCAGGGTAAAAAAAAAAGTGGCAATTTATTAAATGAGATTCCTCTTGTTAAAATCCTAAAAAATCTTTCTTTTATTTAACTGCATTAAGTGGGAGTTCTGTGATTTTTCCATTAAGTAAAACAAAAACCTCTTCATCTGTTTTGTATGTGTGTCTTTAGGGTATTTGGGTCCCAGAGGGTGAAACAGTGAAGATTCCTGTAGCCATTAAAATTCTGAATGAGGCAACAGGACCCAAGGCCAATGTGGAGTTTATGGACGTGAGTATCTTGAAAACATGAGAACAAAACGACCTTTTCCAGTGTTCACAATTTCAGCCAAAATTTTACAATAAATACTGACTCAAGTTATAGTTTATCTAGTGTTTCCAGCTGTGTTTGGTCAAGTCAATCCAAAACAATAAACTGTAAAACTTGCAGGGCATTGTTGCTATGGTGATACACAGTTAAGTGTTAGGACATGATGTTTGAAAGCAGTCACCAGAAGACTGAAACCATTTTTTCAGTCTTTTTTTTTTTTTTTTTTTTTTATTACCGCTTCAGCTCTATTGGTGAAATGAAACTCCTAAGAAACAAAGTTGAGACCCCATAGACAACAGATTAGAAACCATCAGGGGCCTCTTGGACCCCTGCATACACACTCGCTCGAGCACTTCACGCCACAGGCTCCCAGCACAGCGCACAAGGCCCCATTTATAAAACATTCACAACTCGGCTCATTTCAAAAGGAAAAGAGGAAAAAAAAAAATCAAAATTATTACCCTATGATGATGCAATGCAGATGAAATAACCCCCATCAACACACATACACATGCAGACGCAGGCACACACATATTGAAAGCGACCCGATTGCAATGCTGTTTTGCACTTAGTTTGACAGTCTGAGAGGAAGAGTTTTTGAGTGTTAGCGTTTCTATTTTTATCAGGACATCTCCGATGACTATCCTGCGTGGGTTTAATTTAATACTCTGTGAGCTCTGAGGGCTTGTCTGACAATCAGATAACTAGATATCAGTATTAAATGGACAGCATACCCAGCATGCATTGCTAAGAATGCTGGACAACCTTAGAAAAATACTAAAAGAAAAAAGAAGAGATGGTCAGGATATATTTTTGATGGAGTAGAGTAGACATGTATGTATAGATGTTTTGTGATCTCAAAGCAGTGATAGCGTTTATAAATGAGAACGCATTACAGATGGAATTTTCAAATGTGGTTTAGTAATCAAGAAAGCAAAGGGATGAGCTAATCTAAAACTAAAAATAATAGCTGCAAAGTTCTAGACAAGCCCAGGGTGAATGTTGTGTTTAAATTATTTCCATATTTATCCCCCAAAGATGAAAGTTTCACCTTTTCCAGCCATACTTTACTTCATATTCACTCAGCTTCTCTGTGTTTCCTCAACTATTGACTGCTGAGCAGCTGGGCGCTTAGGTTCTGCTCCAGGGAACATGAGTGGTAGTTACAGGAGGAAAGAGGAGTGCCATTCGTTTACTTTGACCATCCGTATTTTTTCTAGCTGAGCTGGGAATTCTGACTGGTGACCTTCTAGCTGCAGGCCACACTCAGTGGCCCCTCACTGTTTGAAGAATGTCACAGAGGATTGATTGTCCTTTAGCCTGATTGTCCTTTGGTCTGTGTGTGTGTGCGCGCGCGAGTGTGTGGGTGTGTGTGTGTGTGTGTAGAGTTTACCATTCCTTACCTGTGGGGCACTCAGAGGACTGAAGCTTCTTCTTTTAAACAGCAATCAAATGGGCCAAATTGTTTGGACGAGCAACAAAATGCCAATACTGCCTCCCTGCTGCCAGTGCCTAACAAGAGCCCAGGGTGTCAATACCAAGCAAGATTGTCTTGCATTTATATGTATGCATGTGTGTCACAGTGTGTGTGTTTGTGTGTGAAGTGGCTACAGGCAGACAGAACATGCTACAGTGTGTTATTCCTTTTGAAAGCAAAGCTGCTGCTCAAGGCTTGTTTTCACTGAAGCAAGATAAACCCTGTTGGCCTGTCCTTGCAAACCACATTCAGTAATGTTGTTTCTCATATGTATGAAAGAGATTACATTCTTTAATGTTTGACTCAATCGACTGAAACATTATTAAACATCAGTTTTAACAATGCAGTACATAAATACTCTAATACTGTACACTGTGACCATGAATCTTTTTTTAAAGTTCTTCTCAACACAGAGATGCAGAGCTTTCCAGGAAACAGTAACAGCGATGTTACAACAAGCTCCCTCAAAGAAGAAACAAAAATCTTTTAAATTTTTTTTCTGATTACTTTTAAATGGTTCAATAAAAACCACAAGCAAAGTCTGTGATATTAAATGTGTATTGATTAAAGATATGGAATGATCTCAGGTTTCAGGTGGTCACAGAAAATCCTTTTTTATATGTTTAATGTCAAGAAAATTCCGTAATCCTTGTGTTAAAGCAAAAAAGGACGACTATATTTTTTTCCAGTTGTTTGTTTTAATGAAAGTCTCAGGACACAAAAAAACCCCACTATTTTAGTTTCAGTTTTGGAGAATCATTTCATGGACATAAAAAAAAAATCCACTTTCGCTGTGTTTTAATTTGGCTGCAATTTTGTTTGTTGGTGAAATGAGAAATTTACAATGTGTGCTGAAAACCTTGATAAAAACCTGTGTCACTGTGTTTGATGAAAATGTACTTTTTCGTACTAGATTAGATTAAGAATATATTTTATTTTGTAAAATAATCTTTTATATATATTATGAAATATATTAAATATTTTGTGAAATATGCACTTACATAAACAACATGGTAAACATCTATTTCCTCACAAATATCTTAATATGAACAGCAGATGCACCTTAGAGATGAATTAATGATCTGTCAACATAATTCTGTTGTTATGAAAAAAATAAATGCCATAATCCTGTTTCAATTAGGATGTTGATAAGGTTTCAGATAAATCATATTAAGTAGGGTTTGATTCAATCATGACTAACCCTCAAAGGCAAATGTGTAGTCTGGATTTTGCATGTCAGAGGCTTTATGCTACATTTGTGTATTTAAAGCCTAGAAAATATTTCACTGAAATTCATGAAACTCTGAAAATATACCACTGGATGCTGTAGAACCGGGTTCTTTAAGTCTCTAACCGAAGCTCACTCACAGCATTAATCCATTATATTACAACATGATCCCGTCACCCTTAATTTAAAGATGCCCATGCATGCAAGATAAAAGACATGAAAACCACATCACAGCAATTTGAGAGTTACTTCTCAGTGATTCTGTATGAGCCGTTGAGGGGCGTGCAGGCTGAAAGGCTCAGTCCCTCCCTGACTTCGGTCTGATGTACCATCATCTCTAACGTACCGTGTGCCACTACTGGACACCTGCAGCTCATGAGTGGGGGTCTGATTATGCAGGTGTCCTGATACATTGCACAACTAGAATAAATCCTAGACTGTGTTATAGTTGTGACTTGTATCTCTCTGTCAGTGTTAAGTGGACCTGTACATATACACACTGTATATCTGTCTCTCCCCAACACACACTCAACCACCTCCACTTTAGTTGTGTGTTCTGGCTGAACAGCTATTCATCTCATGATGAATCCTCATATCCTCTCTTTTCCCCTGTAGTCACAATACTAAGTATGTGTGCGTGTGTGTGTGTGTGTGTGTGTATGTGTATGTGTATCTTGTGTCGTGGGTAATTGTACAGTTGCACAGAATAGATGAAACTCTATTTTTATCTTTGCTTCTGTTTCTATATCATTTGAATAATAAGTCATGTATATGACACAATCCTATGCAATATTGCAAACTTACTATGTAATAAACATAATAAATATTTACATTTGCAACGCAGTCGCACACACACACACACACGCTCTTGCTCTGAAAAGCCTGCACATAGAGGTGTTTTTACCACAGACTCCAAAGCGAGGCTCTGTAATTAATGTACTGCTGCATCTTTATCATATGTTCATATTTTCAGACCAAAGTTGAAACATACAGACGTACAACATATCCAGCAGCCTAACCTAGGTGTATTTACAACACTTTTGGTCTCCTACAAAGCATGATGAAAGTCTTGTGAAAAAGTCAGTCACTTTGATGTTAGTTTTGAATAAAAATCTGTTTGTGACTTAGTGGGACTAGAGATGAGGAACCTCAGCCTTAAACTGAATAAAGGCTTATATTATATTGTTGCAGACAGTTCAGTCTACATTTGTAAACATGATGTGCTCTCGGTCAGTGTGTTGAGTCTTAGAAAATTTGCTTGGTCATTTCTCTTTTGATACTAACTAGAAGATTTGTGTACAATTTAACACATTACGACTGCATGATTCAAGTATAGGGTACTTCAAGTCAGTTTATTTAAGTATAAACATTTAGATATGGACAAAACAGGTTAGATGAATGGCCTACACTACTTTATAAACAAGAACTTTGTATTCAAGAGGGCAGTCAAAACTACCCTAAGTTTTGCCTCATTTGTTTGAGATTAGATTCAAAATAATTTTGTATGTAAATAGACAAATGTAATAGCAGGATCTCAAATGTCCATGTTTGGAATGATACAGATAATAACTTAGGTGATCTCTCAGTGGCTCAGTTTGGAGGAAATTTTCAAGGTCAAAATTATAAGAGCACAGAAACAATATGGCAGTGTTTTGCTGAAACAGCTGGCGGTCGCCTGAAGTGAACAGCTCTGTAGATTCTGTTGACATATCACTTAAAATGTCATCATCCATCTTCAACTCCTTGCCCCCACATGCCTGAGTGTATGTCTGTCTCATTCAGGAGGCCCTGATCATGGCGAGCATGGAGCACCCCCACTTGGTTCGCCTGCTGGGCGTCTGCCTGAGTCCCACCATCCAGCTCGTCACACAGCTGATGCCTCATGGCTGCCTGCTCGACTATGTCCATGAGCACAAGGACAACATCGGATCCCAGCTGTTGCTCAATTGGTGTGTCCAGATCGCCAAGGTAAGGATGGAAGGGGCTGCTGATCGAATGTGTGGTTGCTTGGTTAGTTGGTTGTTTGACTTTTTCGATTGAGAAAATGACGAAAGGTCTTTTTCTGCATTGGCCGTTTTGTTCTTCAGTGGATAATCTGCACTGATTGCTTATTGTTTTTTGCCTCGACTGTTGCACCACATTTCTGAATCAGTGGTTTGGAGAGTTGGAGAGCTATTGAACTCTTTATGGGCTTCCTGCAGACTGTGGACCAACATTATATTGGAGCATTAGATCATAACACAATAACACAAATAATTTTTACAAAACTTAAACTTGACTTACTGACATTTTCTTGTTCTCTTACCTTTTGTATTGAAACTACAGTTCCTAAGGCAAATCTTTCACCTGAGTTAGCAGTGAGAAAAGTATTTTTCTTTCTCACCTTTGTCTCCTAAGCTGTTGTTTGTGTACGAAAATACTTAAACTTGCAGTGCATGACCTTTATGTACATAAACAAGCTCACAAAATTCAGTTTAAGCCCATCTGAGCAAGCACTGCAGGTCAAAAATGTCTGTCTCTCTAAAATCTGTGTTTTGTTGTGTTGCGTTATCTCTGGCCGCCATGCCCCTCCCGCCCTCAGTGAAATCTAACAGTATACATATTGGTGTTTGCTTTGGACTACATGGACACTTGCAACTACTGAACTGCCCTTTTCTAATAGCTAACAGAGGCCAGTTGAATCACTACATTGCTTCCAGAGTCAAAAGTAGTTGTATATATTCTGCAAGCAAGAGACAAGGATTAGATACTGGTGTCCATGAGTGTGTGTTGGCGTGTGTGTATGTGTGTGTGTGTGTGTGTGTGTGTGTGTGTGGAGGGTTCAGCAGCAGACAATGACGCCCCTTGCCAGCCTCTCTGGAGAACTGAAGTAAATAATTCAAAGGTTTGCTTGACTTTGGTGGGGGGTAGAGTGCAGGGAGCTCAGTGTTACAGGATCATGGATGTGGGAGTGAATTGTAATTCCTTTTATTGTAGCTGTCAATATTAATATATGACAGAAACTCATAGTATGATTCCTCCATCTTTCTATGTCTGGCTACTTACCTGTAGGGTTTGAATTAAAAAAAAAATATCACAGAAACAACCACACCAACATCTTTCTGAAGCACCAAAACATTGTATCAGTTTAGCGTTTATTGTTGCGCTTATCATGTGATGCTATTTTATCCCCAAACATGCTGCGTTTGTCTGAAGGCTGAGAAATTATCATAGACAGAGAGCAAAATAATTGGCTAAGAAGCAAAGAGAGGCAGGCAAAGACTGTTGCAGTAACTGCTGTAGTCCCAGATTTAATATCTTATACAAATATTTCTGTTGTCATTTTTGGCTAAATCAGAGAAAGGCAGTTCCTCAGTGAGCTGCCATGGGTGTATATTTAACCATCAATTATTTGCTGGGACGCTGTTACGATCATACCAAATAAAGTGCTTGTTTTCACACCGAAGGCGATCAGAGCATGCATTAAGTCTTGCCATGCTGACAAAAATCCATGCTGTGTAACACAAATATTATTATGGTGTGGTATTAATCACACAAATTATTTAGCAGGAAAAAAAGAATGTAGTTCAGCTATATGGACATGAATAAATATGCGCCTGCTGCGAACAGTTGTCAACATGGAGGGCTGTATAATTCATAAAGGGTAGAGTTGATGATGTATTATTTACCACTGTTATTGTGCATCTCAAGTGTGTATTGCTCAGGGTTTCAAGTGATTTGCTGCATCTCCTGGGGGCTCAAATAACCGTCAGTATCTATGGTTAATAAGGTGTCCACACATAAGCTTATGCTCACACAAACACCAAGTGTCCTACACAGCAGACTTAACCTGAATAATGCCATTAAGATGAAATGGGACACTTGGCCTTTGCCATCAATGCCATCAACATTCCGACGTGTAGTGGCGGAATAACTTACCCCAGACGGAAGTCAGACATATTTCCTTCAAATTATTTCTTTCCCTTTTTTTTTTTTTATCATAAATGTATACGTCAACTCACACCAGGGGGATCTCAAGGCTCTTGCAAGTGACAGGGCTCCACTCTCTGAGGCAACCTCCCCATGGCCCTCCTTCTCTGTCATGGCTGCCATCACAGTCATGGATTATTAATGGAGTGATCCGCCATGAGAGTCATACTAATGAGCAGATTCATTAGAGCTACTACACATGCAGGGCTCTGATGCCGCAGAATGTTTTTTTTTTTCCTTGGGACTGATTTTTCTTATCCTGTTTTATCTTTCCATATGCCCCTACTGTATCACTTTCTCCTCATTATGTCTGCTTGCTTTTTAAGTCTCCTCCCAGTTACCCACTCTTTGGTCCCCTTGTCCATGTATAGAAAGTGTAGTGCTGCTACAATGTCAGATGTTTGACTTTGGAACCGCGGCTGCTGAAAAATCTAAATTGGTTTCACTGCGCTACCCTGGCAAGAAAACTTCAAACAATATGATATCTGGACAACTTCCTCGGAAAGCTTTTACTAGGCGACATAATAATTTGTTTAACTTTATTTGATGAAATGTTTACATATTCCTGTTATAACAGTTCTTTGTTTGCAGGACTGCATTTGTGCATATTTAGCAAAAATACTGTCATTTTTGCACTTGGATACAGATCTGTTAGTCATACTGTGTTTTTTTATGTGCATTGGTTTTGAGACTCATTGAACAATATATTGTCTATTGCTGTTTTATTAAAACGAAGTTGCGTTTTTTTAAAAAGAGGTTCAAAATGCAAAGCTCCATAAACAGAAAACCAATACATGGCTGGTAATGTTGATATTGTGGCGAATTGCTACAAATATTTGAATTTACAGGAAATCCCTACCTCCTTTAAATGCTGTTTTATTCATTCCTTACCCTGTTATAGAATGACAACATTTGGAAACCTCTATATTAAATCTTTACACCTCGAGGTGCAGAGGAGAGAAATTACATAACAAGCCACATTTGTACAGGTTGTACATAACAGCGATTGTTCCCATCCTGTTTTTTTTTTCCTGTTAAATATTTAGTGTGAACCGCACATATTTTGCCTCTGAAAGAGAGCTTAGTTTCCCACTACCTGTAAGACTTCCGTCAGAATGACACATTATAGCGGCAACAATACAGAACCACAATTTAAACAACCTTATTTACACAGGAATACCTCATCCAACCAAAGGTTTATACAGTGAAATCTGTTTTTTGGGATTCATCAGCAAATCTTCTCTGTTCCGCTCTCCAACAATACTGCTTTGGATTGCCACTATGTCAGGTATTGTGTGTGTGTGTGTATGTGTGTGTGTGTGATAGAGGGCCCCACAGTGTGCATCACAGGGTCATTTCTCTGTGTAAACCAGACTAGGCAAACATGCCTCTCTCCAACTCATTACATACATCCCCAGGGTTCCAATGAAAACTCACTTCACTGCCATTCCCACTTTACTCTGCCTCTCCTGTTTGTTTGTATTTCAATATGTGATTCTCTCATTTTTTCTTGTTTCTCTTTGAACACTCATGTCAGAGAAACACACCGTAGGCAAACATAGATACTCATTTTACTTCTCCATCTTTTGTTGCTGCAAATATTGTCCAACTTTTCTATTATCTGTAATAAGGCGAACAATATGTGGTCCACAGTGATAAGCCGCCCACTGGCAAACTAATGCATTTCTCCCAGTGTTTCGTTTTCCAACCCCCAATTTGTATGAATAAACTCAACCATTGCTACTTGTTAATCCTGGAAGAGTTCTTTGGATACATTCAAGGAATATGTTTGCTATGAAATTAGGACCTTGTCAATTTTTTTGGCTAGCTGGTCACGCCCAGAGTTATTTATTCAACAAGCAAAATTTTACAGAATTACAATCCAAGTGGGACACAAGTTTTTAAGGACATCAGCTAGCTCAGGGCATCTAAAGGCTGCCCTTGACTCAGTGTGATTACCTTAATAAATTCAAAATACAAGGTTGTTTTGTTTGTTTTTAGCAATCAGGAAATAATATTGCTTTTAGACATATTTTCTCAGGAGAAAGAATAAATAAAAACTTTATTCATTCCAAAATAAAATCGTTACTACTTTTTTCCCCCTTAAACTCAAGGTATCGTGTTGTTTAATGTACAAAACGATGTTATGGGAAGATTAATGCTTCAAGTAGGAAAAAAGTTAAACATTCATGTCGTCCAAGTCATTTCCATCGCGCATCGATTGACTCCATCAGTATCTAGGTCTCTTCTTCCTGCTCCGAAAACAGACCACCCATACTGATGCAACTCCTGACCAATTCGTACCGACCAAAGTTTCCTTCCTGTCTCCTCTCCCACACTCGTCTCTACAAGAAAACAATCAGATTGCATTCAGATGTTTGATTCTAACCAACACCGGCAGATAGCATGCCTGCTCCAAAAGCACATGTTAACACACGGAGCGAGAAGCAGATCACAGGCGTGGAGCCTTTGATACCACCAACCCTCAGAAAATGTCAACAAGTGTCTGCCTATCTCGCTTCCCCTCGCTCTATCCCTCGCTCTAGCTGTCTCCCCGTCTTTCATTTCCAAACTAATTAATTCTGAAGCTTTTTTTGTGATGGTCTTTCATGACTGCATAAATAAGTGTATGATTCAATGTTAGCGGCCAGAATACCTCCCTTCCCCTGGGTAAATATCTGTCTGAAAGGCCTGTTTGATTTGAGGGAGTAGCGGTATGCATGTTTTCATCCGTTGCAATTCTCATCAAAGTGGAGTTCGGGTGAGGTAGGATTCATGAATTTTGGGGGGGGGTTCATGAGAGGTGTTGAAGCACAAAGTACTATATCATCAAAAGAGTGTCGTTAAGGTTGTAGGGAAACCTGTGATAAATATAAATGGTAATTTATTTAGAGAAGTGGATTCAGCTGCCAACGGCAGTGATCAGACTGTAGTTGACTCACATCAAGTTTCCTCTCAGTGCTTCTCATGCATGAATGTACAACACAGAACTAATGAATAAAATATGTGTTCTATTTATTTGGATTTTATTAGATTTGTTTCCTCACAGTTTTGTTAGGAGAAGACAATGACAGACAATCACATTCTTCCGGCTGCCATGGAACCTATAAATAACAGAGCATATATTTTAAGTCAAAATAAAGAAGATCCATATCCCATGAAGAGTCCACAGGTTTTCAATCTAAAAAAGAGTCCATCCACTGATCAGCACTCTTTTTTAGATTGAAAGAACTTGCTAGAAAAATGGCCTGCTGAGGTAAGTCATTGGAATAAACACTTGCGGACCTCTGATTTGTTTGCTGTCCCTCTTCCTTTTGTCACCTCTGATTTGATCAAACTTTCTTCTGACCTCACCTAATATGTCAAGTGTCCTGGCCATGAAAAGGGCGCACACTTGCATTGCATGGTGTCGTACAATGCTTTCTGTAGCAGGGATGTGTTTTTGGTTGATAAGCTGTCTCTGATCATAAAGCAGCGCTCTTTAAGGTTCCACTCCTCTGTCCTGACCGTGAAAACCCTCCAAACTGATTTGCTCCCACCGCCTTAATTCATAAATTTGGTCTGTGTTCCTCGTTTCTGTCAGGCTTTTACTGCCTCAAACACATTTTTTGTACCCATGAACAGCAGGGCCTCGCTGTAGAGCAGCTCCTCTGTGTTTCTAATAGCTGTTTCACAAGTATCTCCTGTGAGATACAAAACATCAAAACCTTTTCTTCTGTCAGAGTAAAACAGCAAATCTAAAAAGACAATGTGAAAAGGGATGAGTAAAAATGGAGAAAGGAAGGATACAGTGTCTCTCTTACATCTCCTTAAGATCTAATAACTTCTTATCAGAGTGCGATCAAAGAAGCGAAGAACTTTTACTTTTTGCAACTGATTGCTACATTGGCTCAGAATCCCAGAATCTTCTTTTAAACTATAAATTCAGTGATTGAATCCCGGCTTGACCAGACAGTTAAATACTCCCCGGAGATGTGGAGCACTTCTTTATAACTTTAACAAGAACATAATGTAGATTCGGCAGCTTGTTAACAAAGACATCAGACAGCTTCATGTTGACTCTTGCCCAACTTCACCATTAACTCACATCAGTGAAATCTCTCCATCAGCTCTGGAGCACTTTTAAACTAATTCCCCTGCCCTTTAGACTTCATCATCACCTGGATTTTAAAACCTTTATCTTGGATGGTTGGTTGATATATTTCAGATGTTGCCGCTGTTTACAGCCTATTAAAGAAGCCCTCTCACTTTCACCTCCCTCTGTTTCAAATAACTTTTGACCCTTCTCTGACCTGCAATTTTGGTCCAAGATTTTGGGAAAACACTTGATTTCACAGCAATCAAACTGCAGTCTGGCTTTTCACTCTGCACAACACTTGGTTTCTGCTCTGGTCAAGGTTACCAATGACTTAAAGCTCGTCAGTGATTCAGGACCTGCACTTCACTTCAGCTCTCCTTGACCTCAGCTTAGCCTTTGACACATTGGATCACGATGTCTTAATCAACCATCTGAGAACTGTGTTGGCATCAGTGTTATGGCTCCGGACTAGTTTATCTCCTTTCATGCCGTTCTCTTTTGTGGGGTCCATTTTTTGTTTCCTTATATATGCCTAACATGGGGCGAATGTTGTATAAATAAAATACATTTTTATTACAACATTGATACAACCGTACATCCGTAATAAAGCCTGATCAGAGGATTAAAAACTGAAGGAAAAAGAAGTGAATGACTCAATCAAAAGTAATTACTGTAACCCCTCTTGGCCCCAACATTGAAAATCTTCATAACATTCTTGTCTACTTGTACTTTTAGACTCAGTGATGTCTTTTGATGATCAGGTGTAGTCCTTCATTTTTCTAATGCATTTAAACAAGTGCAGGTCATCCCTTCTCTCTGTCGATTTAGAATAAGTCATCCATGCTTTTATCTCCTCCAGACTTGACAATTGCGCTGCACTTTACTCTGGTGTCAGCAGGCGAAACATACAAGACTGAAACTTCTTTTTTCACAGAAAGGCTGCTGCCAGGCTTTTAAATCATCCTAACAGATTTAGCTCCATCACACCAACCCTTGCTGCCGTTCGCTGGTTAGATGTGAGGTTTTTTTATATATAATTTTAGACTTTACTGCTTGTTTTTAAAGCCTTGAATGGTCGGACTCTTTCCTTTATGAGGAGTGATTGTTAAGGTTGTGGCCCAAAGTAGAGGAGCCTGTGTTTTAAAGCTCCTTACATCCACGTGCAGTTCTGCTCTTTGGGTGATTAAGCAGAAAATGTGAAGTGAATAACTTTTGTGGTTATTCTTATTTGGATAATTAAAAAATTACACTGTCAGCACTAAGGAAATGGACAGCACCTGCCTTCGTGCAGTCATCTCTCTCTGCCACATTTGAATTCAGCATAGCACTTCTTGCCCTTGCTGTAAGAGGAGGAACCCTCCTCTGGTTGTTGCTGCCAGGTCTTTGTGGACCCCCTTTGATGAGCCCTCGGGACGAAGGTGGCAGATGTAGCAGGTAGCAGCTCAGACATTCAGATGGAGCCTGGATTACAACCGCTGCTTCCTCCTGTCAAAAGGAATCAGTTGAGCTGGTTCAGCTAGACTATCAGATTAGGGTGCTTCCTTATCACCCCCTCCTCTGGAGACATCGCAGGTGTATCCAACTGGGAACACGAGGGCAAAACATGTCGGAGGGATTAAATATCCCATCTGGCCAGGGAGAAACTCTCAATTCCCAGGGAATAGCCAGAGGAGTTTGCAAGGGATAAAGGAGTGGTATATCTGGGCTACTGCAGTCAGTCTGCTGCCTCCATCACCCAAGTCTGGATAAGTTGCAGAAATTGAATAGACTAAATGGATCTGTGGTTTTCATTCTAATAGTGTTTTGCTTTTTGTCAGTTTTTTTTTTTACTTTAAAATGGCTATTTTATCAAAGAAAAGTAAAACAAATTCTGTGCTGTAGTGAAAGTTGGTCACCTGGAATGACCTGGTAATGCAAAAGCACAAACCTGAAGGCAGCAGACAGATGGATAGTCCTTCAAAGGACAGAGGGCTGCACAAAGACTATTAGGCCTGCACTGACTCATGGTTGCCATGTTGTCAATCAAAAGTACACACAAACAGGCTAAAAGGAATACATTCTTTCTCCTCCTCTTAGCCTGTGTCTTTCACCCCATGGCCTACACACACAAAAACACACGCATACACACACACCCACACACACACACACACGTATAACAGTGACGCAGTTCGCATCAGCATGTGACTGAGCGGAGATGGATGTGGTGAGGTTGGGAAGTGAGGGAAATGGATGACTGCAGGCAGCCCACACAATGGATGAGACGGGCAGCTCGGGGAGACAGGTCTACACTAATGAGTGACTAGCACACAGACACACACACACGCAGACACACACACTCTCACGTAGGTAAATGAAGATTTTTTTTTTTCCAAACTGGCATACACAAACATTTTAAAAATGAAAAGCTTGTAATTTGAGTGAAAGATGTACACACAGATATATAAATATGTGGCTTGACGCCCTCAAAAACACACACCCACAAACACAGACACTGACGCCGAAAGTATACAACTGTTTTTTTCTTTTAATTACAGTTTGTCTCTTTTTTTCTTTTCTCAGTTACTGTAGAACTGCAAGTGTTCTGTCTGGTTTCTAACCTTTTTTCAGACATTCACACACACACACACACACCAACTCTCTGATGAGGACATGTATCTTTATCCACTGGTTTATGTCAAGCCATTGCCCTATATTTCCTCCCCTCACTACTCATTACAGAATAGGTTCACCATCTGATTTTACATTTATTTCCCAGAGGAAATAGATATAACAACAATCACATCTCTGCAAGCACAGATCTATATCTCTGTGTGTGTTTACTTGTGTGTGGGTGTGCGTGTGTGAGTGTGTGTGCTCTCACAACAAGTCAACTGAAATTACATTTGAAATAGTGTGGGATTTAGCCAAGAGACTGCCAAGGCTTAGAAGCCTCGTACACTATGAAAACAATTAACCAGTTTGTACTATTGTAATTGTTATTGATTGTTCTCGTAATCATGTTGAGGTTAAAAACAAGACTCCGCATTGAGTAGTGACTTTAGGCTGGTGGCAGGGCTTTCCAAGGGCTTTGTTTGTTCTTTTTTTCTTCTTCAGAAAAGGGCAGTCATTACAGTCTACAGAAGCATTTGGTCAATTTTATATCATCACCATTACAGAAATGCAGGCAAACATTTGGGGTCTTTACAAAAAACAATATACCTGAAATGCCATCACAAGGTTTTCACCGGTAACTCTTTGACTGGAACTGCAGTAAGCCTTTTTTTTAAGCTACTATATGAGATTTTGCAAAAACATCTTATGATTTTGGGGAAGTTTAGTCACTATCTAACACAATTCTTTGTTGTGTTTTATTATCATTTTAGCTGTTTTCTTGGCAATAAAATGCTGGAACAATATATAGGGTTACATTTCTTCTCTTTACGTCAATTCAAATTGTTTTCTACTTAATATTAAATTCTCTGGTGTTCCCATTTTCTGTAATTTAGTGCCATTTGCCTGTTGACATTTTTTTTTCCTTTGCAGTTTTGTGGCTGAATACATTTTTTGCTTTTTTCAACCAATTAAATTGATAGCTGGTTGAGTTTGAGGTATTACCATCTTCAGTTCATGCAGCATCTGTCTCTCAACAGTTGTTGTCTTAACAGATTTACATGTTTTGAATTGTATGTGAATGAATCTCATCATGATTTAAGTGTGTAGTGGATTAACAAGCTCACTATTGTGAAAAAAGCGCTATTATAAAAACGGATTTATGCTGTTGGGTATGTTGTTTATGTTTCTCATTTACATAGGAAGGGGTTTAAATCCCTGCAGGTGGTTTGAGATGTGGGTGGCTAATGTAAATTTATTTATGTATGCTATCATACTGTATAAATGTGAATTTATTGCATGCATGCACATGTGTGTTGGTAGTTCACAGCCGTCAGAGTTGTAGTGTGTGTGTTGGTGTGTGTGTGTGTGTGTGTGTGTGTTCAGGCTGCTGGTGCCATTCCTGGTGGATAGCTCGTCATTCTTTAGCCATGTAGGCGGGAGGCCAATGCTGCAACAGCTTGGACCCACTTCACTTTCAATTAGTCGCCTGCCACTGTAGATGCTTCCTCACCAGCCTCTTTGGAACTGACTCAAAACGTCTGTAAGTGTGTGTGTGTGTGCATGTATGTGTGTGTGAAACAATGGCAGAGTATGAGTGTGTGAAGTGGATGTTAATTGGAGTTTTACATCAAGATAAAATGTGTGTGCATGCATTTGCTTGTAAGTGTTTTTTTTATTTCTGGCTATAGGGTCGATGGTGTGTGTATGTGTGTGTGTGGGTTTGTGTGTGTGAGATGATGTGTGGTTGATATGTCTTACCCTTTGCTATTGAGACAAGTGTAAAGCTACACGACATCTCACCCCTCTGGGTAGCCAGTAACCTGCCAGAAACTTAAACGAAGGACTGCAGGGTGAAACCCATCTATTACTGTTTCAATATAACCTTTTTAAGCTCATTTGAAACCTATACCACCTTATTTGAATAATAGCATTGTAGTGTCGCATTGAAACTTTATAGCCTGCTACTTTTAAAACATATTTAGGAAACAATCAGCACTGATTACCTGTGCACCTCTGCAAACTATGAATACCCAGAATGCATATTATTACATATGCACTGAATCAACTTTTGCATGTTACATATTAAGTTGCAAAAGGTCACATTAAATGTGCAGCAGCTAGGGGAGATGGCTGCAGTAGACCACCTTTTTAAGACTACCATCAGGTTGAGAGTTTCAACACACAAAACTGAGTGAAAATATTGGGCCCTATCGTACACCCGGCGCAAAGGCAGTGCGCCAGTGACGCAGATGTCATTCCTATCTTACACCCTGCGCAAACGTCATTTTTGCCACTAGTGT
>JAQNCA010000005.1:14599213-14609538 GCA_029783725.1 Acanthurus tractus
TGCGCGGGGTGTAAGATAGGAATGGCATCTGCGTCACTGGCGCACTGCCTTTGCGCCGGGTGTACGATAGGGCCCTAAGTGTGCAATAGTACTGTACAGTATTGTTTTCTCCTCTTGAGCAGGTAGATGACATTGAAACATGTTATTTTGCTCTCGAGAGATGAAAGGGACCATAAAAATAATCTAAGTAGCATTTCAGTCCCCCCGAAGCTAAATAAATGTCTTAAGATATCAAACATTTCAAGAAGCGCTTGCTAGCTCGCTGTGTTTTATGGATCCGTACAGTAACTTCAGTATCAGCTGGCAGGAGAAGGTCTTAGATTGCCACTCAAAACTTGTGATTATAACTGGCATCCAGTTTTGTAGGAATTTTGCAGATTCATTTTGTTTGTGTAGAAGCCAAACATTGTTATATTGGCAGCATCAGTTGCTATAAAAATCTACATTTTGCATAAAATTTCCACCTAAAAGAAGCATCTGGTTATTTGCATTGCTGTCACATTGTTCTCCATTCCTCTCTGTCTGCCTGAGCATCTCTCTGTATTGCTCCTTGTGGGTGGTGAGGTCAAAGGATACCCTTTATACATTAATTCATAAGAGCCAGCTGGATGAAGGGCTTTAAAATATTAGCTCGACTCTCAGCTTTCTCTGAAGCAAAGAGCTCTGGATGTTTTTTTACTTGGGTTTGTTGTCTCAGATTTAGTTGGTTTTTTTTATATCCGTTTATTTAAACCACCAACTCACGTAAACATAAAATCTGTAAAATTGGAATTCATTATGTGCACAGTTAAAAATAGATAGAAATGTTCTCTTGTCATGGCAAAAATGCATCAGTCTATGAAATATAGGCTCAAGTTGACTATTAATATTTCTTCTTTGCTTAAGTGTAAAAAAGACATTAATAACGTTTTATTTTTAAAAATTCTGACGGGACACAAACATCAAAATTTCAGTCAGATCTCGGACTATCTCATCACATTCATGAGCTGAACTTAGATTAAATCCTGACCTGATTATTCAGCGGGAAGCAGCAGATATGAATTCTATGACAGCAGGATTGTTAACTTCAACACCCGCAGCCAAGTGAGGTCATTCCCCGCTCAGCCGCGACTGTGACAGCTACAGGAAAGAGGCTGAATCCCATTTAGAGTGATGGCTGCCTGACAGCTCCTCAGCGAAAAACACAAGCCCCCCACGCACAGAATCATCCCTCATCTTCCCACGTAGAATACCAAAGACTTGAAGTAAAACACAACCCCTTCCAGCACCTCATGTGATCTAATATTTTTTCTGCAAATTGTTTTCTACATGATCATTCACGGCTCAGCTGCAATCAGTTTTCTCTCAGGAACTGCTGCTGAGCTTGATGTCTGATCTTACCACAGAAAATAAGAATTCCTTCAAATAGTAATAGCTAATAATCACGCCAGCTGACCAGACATGCTTCTGTTATTCTATTTTTATGCAGTTTTTATTCACAAATGTAAGTTACTATGTATCTAAAAAGGAAGTGAGTAGATGGATCAGTCATGTGGGAGTCTTACATTGGTACTAGTGCGGAAAAAAATTGTAGCAAGCTTGTAATAAGAGCCAAGAAACACATTTTTTAAAAAAAATAAACTTTCTTTTCATGATGTTTCTTGCATTGAATGAAAATTCAGGTTCAGGTCAACACGTATTTATGGGAATTTTACGGTCACATAAAACTGCCAGGCATTACCTAAAGTTGATGTTTTTTCAAGCTGAGAAGAGCTTAGATGTTGACCCCTCTGCCTGTGAGATCTTGGAGGCTTTCACTTGTAAACAGAAAGATACATCGAAGCCTGTATGACTGAAAACCTTCCCAGACATGTAAATACAAATGTTATGAGCTATAGAAATGCAAATAAGGATACTGGGGGGTGTTTGACTCACTAATGGTTCAGACCTCAGTCTTAAGTGTACACTGTAGGAAAACTCCTTATACAAATTGATCAGGCGTACTTTTAGTTTACAAGAGTACGGTAACACCCCTGGTTGCAGTAAGTTGCCTATGGCCCTAGACTTTCATAAAACCACCATGTTTGCGTAAATCTTTGTAACAAATTTATTCAGCCTGACACACTCAGATGCAGTTCCCATAAAGCCATGACTTTACATGTTTCACACATCAAAGTGCAACATGTCATATGGTGCTTTTTAAGGAAACAGAGTCTGGAGAGAATTTTTGGGGAAAAATTATAGAGATAAAACTGCTGGATACATTTTTGTATATAATGGTGATGCATGTCAGCTTGCTTTCATAAATTAACCCTTTTGAAAAGAATTTTAAAGCACACACAGTTGTATGACATTTCAAAAGGCCTTACTGGGATATTAAGGCAGTTTAAACTACCTTTCATCCAACATAATTATTTGACTGTCGGCTGTTATATGCTGTTAATGTATAACATTTATTCCTAGCATAATTACTTCTTCCTAATGGCATCATAAATCAAAGAGTAAGTTTAACATATTTTGTTTTTGGCTGTTAATTCAAGGTTATTCTGAGAGTTTTGTTAAAATTACAATTGATGAAGATTGTTAAAGTTGAGCTAAACAGTCCGATCTGAGAAATGAGAATCAAATGAAACAAATTAACACAAGACTTAACTTTATTTCCAGTCACTGGCTCGACCAATAAGGTTTAATTTTATTTCAAAACTTGATTTGATTTAGATTATTTAATGCAGGAAAGTGGGATGTTTGGCAGTGTTACAAACATTCTCTCATTATCTCAACATTCACATCATTTTGTCTGTTAGAACCAACAAATAATTTGACTAGAGACACCGATAAACATTCATGCATTTATCTCAAAAGGCATTGCATTACAGAAAACATCCCTGAATTTACACATGGCTGGAAATGGTTTTGAATGTCTGAAGCACTTTTTAATGAGAGATCTATATTCGTTTAACCTAGTTCTGAATCAGTTCAAGTCTTTTGTTATCAGATTAGTGATTAAAATTGATGAGTGTTTGTTAGTGTGTTCACATAAGAGGGTCTAATTGTCCTCTGTGCTCTAGGTGTGACAGTACAGATCTGCATTAAGCATTCATCAGAGGGAATAAATGTATATGGACAAGGTTTCCCCTCACACACTGCTAACACAGTCTGAGCTCAGACAAATTGTTCATATTCAAGCTGCCCCCTAATGTCATTTGGTAAATTCATTCTGACACGGGAGCTCAAAATGAAATGAAGGCCTACTGCTTTCATCATTATTGTGTTATCAGCCACCCCCCCCCCTCTCTTTCTCTCCGTTTCTCCTCCACATTTGGTCTGATTCATTTCACCTCATTTCTTAAACAGTGATTCACCTTCTCCGATGCCCACTTGGATCTTTTTATATCCAAAGCATACATTAAACATTTGCTACGTCAGGCGGATGCCGCGCTGGTTTCACCAAACTCCAATAAAACCGCACTGTTTTTTCACAATACGGTCACAGTCACAAAACATCCTGTGCCCGCAAGAAATACTCGCATCCCAGTTTAAATGAGCCAAGGAGGGTGTACAATGAAAGAGGAAAAACAGCACAGATGACTCATGCGCACTTGCTGCTGAGAATTGTTCAGAATAAAATGACTCTCATTCACAGTAATTACATTTTTTTTAATGGCTTTGGTAGTCTGCACTCTAAGGATGTGCCGTATCCCACAACACCCTTAAAGTGTGAAGATAACCAAAGAAAAATTCACTGTGGTTTGGCGTGGCTTTTAGTAATATGGCCGAGAATTATGGCTTGCATACTGCTTAGAGACAAAGCTTTACTGTCTGTGTGGCAGAGAGGGAGCACTCACAGGTGTTTGAGCCATACAGAGCGAGACAAAGCTCCACCTGAGCAACCTGTATATGTTTTTAAGATATGCTTTTCCCTGCTTTCAGACTTTATGCTAAGCTAAGCTATAACCTATTAGCTCTAAATCCATACTCAGTACACACACAAGCAGTATCAACCAACATATTTAATTATGCAATAAAATGTTTAGTGTATTTTCTAAAATGTCAAACTCTCACTGAAACAAGTCTTTATAAGAAAAGAAGTCACTGTTGATATTTGGAAGAAACAAGCCTCAAATCAAGCAACATAGACGAGCATGATTAGTGGATAAATTATGGATGTTAGAGTTATTTTTGTCCAAAAATACATGTTCTCTCATTGATGTCAGTATTAGTAAGCAGTAATTTAGGCTATTGTGATGCAAATAAAGGTTGAAGCAGAGTCAAGTCAGTTCAATCCAACACCAATCAGTTATTGCAAGCGGAGCTGAGCAACCCTGTCGCAAGGGAATACAAGGACCTCATTTGCATCTACAAACAAGCTGACAATCCCACACAACTTACCACAAACCTGAGAGGATCATCACAACATCTGATTATGTCTGAAACAGACCTCACAGGCTGGACAGACCAGGGGCCAAACAAACACGAAAAAGCCAAGCCCTTTTTTCAAGTTTATATTCACGTCATCACTGTAGGAGAAATTAAAATTCCAAAATAGATCCCAATTCACCATGCAGTTTCCAAATTTAGAATTCATATAAATGAAAACATGGTGTGCCGTTAAACTTAAAAACCTCTCTGTATTCCAAAATTGCAGAACCTTCAATTTTTTTGCTAAATTAACAAAAGAGCCTTGGATTCTAAATAAAGAAAAGAAATGTGAATTGCCTGACATACACACATTTACCAAAGAAAAAAAGAACAAACACAAGGTTAATAAAGCCTCTGTGCGAAGTTCAATGTCATTAGAAGTGTTTCCTCATGAATAACACCGAATCAGAATAAATCACTCGATTATAGATTTCTGTGTGTATGCCGCCTGTGTGTGCTGACAGCTTCGTCTGTGTGCAGCTGTGTGTGTGTGTGTGTGTGTGAATAAACAACACGAGGAAGTGGCAGTCAGTGACAAATAGGTGCCCCCTCTTCTCGCTCTTCTCCTATTGATTTAATCTTCCCCTTATCCAACCCCTCTCACAAAAATCTGTCTTCACAAAACACATCTGAGGACAATGCTGTCCACTCAGTTTGTATTCTCATGGCTCTGTGAAATAAACATAAATACACATGACAGGATGTAGAATATTCTCTAGGAGGGCAGTCAAGGCCCGTTAGGCATCCTGTGTCCAGTTTTCCAGCTCTGTTTTTATGCTTTGCTCACCTTCCCTTGTACTTAAGTAGATGAGATTTTCTTAAACATTATTTAAACTAAAGAAGAACTTTGCTGCTACACTTTATTTGAACAAACCTTCAGCAATCAGTAACATCTGGACCCACAGCAGCGACAACTGCTTAGGAGAATGATGAATGTCATATAATGCACAGTTGTTGATGGTCACATGGGAGCTGTTTTTATTATTTATCAATCCGCACCACCTAACAGGAGTTTTTGTACTCAAACAGTACAAAAAATAGTGTTTCCATGAATTTCTGTCATTTAAAGCCTTGACACTTCTCCTCCCAGCATTGAGATTTTTTCCAGCAGCTTTCTTTTCCATGTTAAACCTTGGCGTGCAGATTTTAGAGCACAGGCCTGATCCCTGCTGATTGGAAGGCAGCCCATGTCTGGAGGTGCGATCATAGCAGAGTCTGTCTGAAGCCTGTGGATTTTTCTCCGGTGGCAGGCTTACCTGAAACATGGCCTCCACAACTGGCACCTCCCCGGCTGCCGCATCCAGACTTGCTGCAATTACAGACCTCTGACAGCAGGATGTTCTCATCATGTCCACATGGGAGGACAGTAAATGAGCGCAACCGAGTAGGAAAAAGAAAAAAAAAAGTTTGTTCCTCACGCACGTTTGCAGCCACTTCCCGCTCTGTACACTTCCATCGCCTCCTCCTCTCAATCTCATTGTGATTGCAAATTAAAATTCACAGGTTGCCAAGAAATCCATTCTCCCTCTGCTGCTTAATTGTCTCGAAAATTGAGGAGATTACTGGTCGCGATTTATGTACAAATAAGAATCTGTCAGAAACCTGGCAGTGTATAGCATGACACATACACACACACAGAGAAAGGCTTCATGTTTTGTGAGCTGTGATTATGGTCGCTATGGTGTCAAAACCCAACCTTTAGTCAATTCAAGACTTCCCTTTTTGGAGATCAAGCTCACTAAATCAAAAGCTTTCTAACAAGAGCTGAACAAAACGCTGAAGGGAAGAAGACTCACAGAGAGAAGAATTAAAATCCCACATCATCATCAGGTTTTTTTAAGGTGACCAGCATCCTCTCTGTCTGCATCCGCCTCAACTTTTCCAACATGAAATTTTTATATCAACTCATGCTGCAGCTACATCTACACTCTCATTACTGAAAATGCCAGCAACATGCATTGGTTTTATATATAACAGGGAGTGATGTCGGCAACTTGTGATTATTTGCTGTGATTAGATTGCGCATAACAAACTAAAAGTTCGGACCTCTTTAGATTGGACGCATACAGAGCAAAAAAAGTGCATAAGCCATATTGTGCATTTTTTAATCAAATATTTTGGCAATCAACACATTTTCATTGTAGTTACTGTAAAACAGTTTTATTTTTTTATGCTTCACTTAAATAAAGATGCCAGGAGTTTATAAATCTTGTAACTTATTGCCAAGTTGGCAGCAACACTTAGCAGCTGAACTAAAATTTGGCTCACAAGAGCTTTTTGAGCCTGGGGCCAATGATACCATCCCTACAAGCAAACATGTTGTTAAAATTACCAACTACTTCGACATCATACTGTAATGTATGAGTGAGAGAGTGCTGTGCACTGCGCCAGGTTTACTGATCCTATGAATCACAGGTGGCACTTTTCATTTAGAGCTTTAGAGCATGATGTCTGGCACTGCATCTGTCTTAAATGACTTCAAAACATCATTGTTCTGTATGCAACAGTTACTTTGGTGTTAAATTAGCGAGGAGATATGCACAAAGCAAGAGTGAAAAACAAACAAACAGAAGTAAATCCTTCGCTCTCATGAATGATTTCTCCGCTGCTCAGCCGCAAGTCCACCTGTCATGACTCAAACTGAAAAACTGATGAAGCTGCCAATTTTAGCTTCCTGTCAATAAAAGCATAACACATCACGGACACCACTGTCTTGTTGGTGGCCTGTGGTACTTTGTAACAGGATCTTTGTCCATCCATCAACCAATCAAGCATGCAACTAAAACATGGTGTCAGGCTGAAAAAAAAAAAGTTAAACATAAAATGGCAATTCAGCCTGATTGTGAGGATAAAACTTATCAGACCTGTTGAGCATATGATGACCAAATCTCCTGTCCAGGGAAGACAAAGTCCAATCCTGCAGATTAACCACCTTATCTGAATAAGAGTGGATGTTATTATTGATATTGATGGGAAACAACAGGTATCTCTATGGCATATAAATATAAATAAATATTAGTCATAATCAGTGTATATGTTTATTATAACAGTATGTACTGTAGGGCAGTGTGTGTGTGTGTGTGTTACATTCACTTTATTTTATTTATGTCTTTTAAGTTAAACTTTTACACTTGCTTTGTTTTTTTTTAATTTTCTACTAGCTTAATGAGCAGTGAATTGTACCAGTCTCGCACACGCACACGCACACGCACACGCACACGCACACGCACACGCACACGCACACGCACACGCACACGCACACCCACACCCACACACACACACAGGCAGCCAGACGCTCACACACACTTGCATGCATGCATACATATGCAGGTGCATCTCCATGTGAGGTGCATGTCTGCAGATGTGTGTGCGTTGTGCAGGTGTGTGCTGGAACTACATTTTCTCTCGGGAAGGAGCCAAATGAGGCAGTGTGATTATAGCTTTACCAATGTAATCTCACCTCTTAGACTGCCTCCACTCAACCCCACCGATCTCCACCCCTCCTCCTTCTCTCCTCCTGCTCCATCCACTCCTCCTTTCATTCCAGCCCATTCCAGCTAAATTCAATTTGTTTTGGTTTCAAATAAGGCGTTGTTTTTCTGCACTCTCGCCACTTGAAGCAAAGTAGCTTCTGTTATTGCTCGTCCAATTTGAAATAGCGTCGCTCCTTCCCATCTTACCCTCCCCTCAGACACGATCCTTCTTCCTCCTCAAGTCCACTCTTGCAGTGATGCACAATGGGCAGTGTGGACTGTAGATGTACTGCACAAGATGCACTTCTGCAAAGCTTTTACTTCACCTGTTCTTTTAGCTGGAATTTTCTGTGGTGATGCTAATTCTAAAACCTGCTTTTATGTATCAGAGGGTATTAAGTTGAGTTTGTGAGTGTGGGTTCATGACTGTAAGTAGTGGAATGATATTGTTTTTAGGGCTAACAAAGATCAGTTTGAGTGATGCTTCAGGAAAAAAAATACTTTTTTTATCTGTTGTATTAATTTTATTTTAACATTTACATTTCCAAGAAAACATTTGAAGCACCCCCTTACTCTCAGACAAATATGTCTAAGTCAAGTTTGCTTATTTGTATAGGTTCACTTTCTCAGCAACCATCCATATTTGACATTTATACAGCTTTTGAGGGGCAATCTGAAATTCTAGAGAGAAAAAATTATCTTTTTCATCATTTTATCTCATCGCACTTCATTCTAAACACAAAAAACACCCCAAAAAATACCTTTGACTTTGCTCAAGGCAGATAGTCATTATTAACCAAAGTACTGGCACGGAGAAAGAGCAGAGAGGTGGTTTCTAAATCTTTCAGTAAATGTATTGAAGTGTTTTTACTCACTACCTCCTATGGGTCTTGTTTTTAACAGAAAACCTGCCTCTGGGTTGATGCTTATGGATGCCGCTGTTATTGCATCGCCGAGCATTTGGCAGGAAAGAGGGGCTTTTCCACAGTCAAGTTGCTGATGGATGTGAATTATAACCGCAAAAATAACACTGTGGTGGTAACAATGATGATGCAAATAATTATAAAATTTGAATGGGCTTTTTATGGTGGTTGTGATGATGGTGGTGATGATGATGATGAAGACAGATGTTGATGTTCAACAGGAGTCACACTCAGTAATCTGCATTTATGGCTGTTCTTCCAAATACATGCACACACATGCCTGCAGAAAGGTGTGTTCTATAGAAAAGCTCTTTATAGGAATTAATTGATCTGTGTGTGTGTGTGTGTGTGTGCGTGTGCTGCAGGGGATGATGTATCTGGAGGAGCGCAGGCTGGTTCACAGGGATCTGGCAGCCCGAAATGTCTTGGTCAAATCACCCAACCACATCAAGATCACCGACTTTGGCCTTGCTCGCCTGCTGGATGTTAATGAGAAGGAATATAATGCTGATGGAGGAAAGGTAAATCCAGTCTTCATTTAAGTCATTTACACTCTCAGACACATAATCCCATAACTAAACAAAAGTGTGTATATCTGCAGTTAACATGCTCGCAGCTGCACTGTGCAAGACTATGGAGGATAAAATCAGCCTGTGTGATTTCTATACATGTTTTAAGTGACAATAATTTTGTATTAATATTGTATGACATTATACAATATTATGAATGACTATATTGGACCCTGCTGTTAATGTTAAGCGAAAAAACAATGGACATCCTGAGGGAAGAACTTAGCCCATCACAAAGGACAGTTTTAGTGGAGGCAGTGAGATACTATTCTGCTCTACTGGACCGTTTAATTTACTTTTGGGGAATGGAGATCTCTAAACCCTATAAACGTAGTAAACAAATCCGTCCTTGGAGCCCCCTGTACATGGGTTTGTGGCCTCCTAAACTCTCTGTTCATCCCTCTCGTCTTTTGTATTTTGTTTTCAAACTCTCTCATCTCAGGAAAGCTTATTTTATCGTCTCTTGTTCCCCTTTCCAGTATGTCCATCATGGTTTGTGTCAGTGCTGAGTGTTCTGGTATTATCCTCTCCACCGAGAGAAAGACAGACGCACTGGAACCTTGGACATTCCCTCCCTTCAGCCTCCATCACTGTAATCAATAGAATTGGCCTTCAAATCTAATCACAGTGTTAAGCTGCCTCCCAGACTGTCCTGTCGTTTGCCCCACCTGATTCCAATACAGTTGGAGCTTTGTGTGGGTGTGCGTGTGTGTGTCATACCTCTCCTCTCTCTACCGCGGCTCAGTGTTTGTGTTCCAACATCTCACCATCAGATGATTCAAGTGTTGTCTGAAATTAAGGACTTGTGTTGTCCTTTTTTCTTTTTATAAAAGAAAAAAAAAACACAAAAGAGAGATTTTATTGTGAGCTCATCTCAGACTCACTAAACTCATACAATACTGAAGTGCTATCCTTGTACCCGGCAGATGCCCATCAAATGGATGGCCCTGGAGTGTATCCAT
>JAQNCA010000005.1:14609638-14648878 GCA_029783725.1 Acanthurus tractus
ATTAAGGACTTGTGTTGTCCTTTTTTCTTTTTATAAAAGAAAAAAAAAACACAAAAGAGAGATTTTATTGTGAGCTCTTACAAACTCATACAATACTGAAGTGCTATCCTTGTACCCGGCAGATGCCCATCAAATGGATGGCCCTGGAGTGTATCCATTACAGGAAATTCACTCATCAGAGTGACGTGTGGAGTTACGGTAAGTTTCAGAGTTTCTTTATGGGGAACTTGTTTGTAGAGGCCAATACCATTAGGGTTATTTTCACACACCAGATGGACATATTTATCTTTTTGTGATTTTTTTTTTGTTTTTTTTAGAAACAGAAATTAAATTGGACTATTTGAAAGAAATATACTACTTGTTATTGTTTCTGAAAAAATCTCATTCCTATATGCTGTTGAAGAAATCCCATGTTTGATTTTGCTTTCAAGCATGTCAGATTCTGTTGTTAGTGGTAGCTTTTCCATATTGGATCTTCGTTAAAAATATAGTCTTTGCTCTATTTTGAAGATGTAAAGACCTTCTTACATGCTTTTGTCTCTTCATGTGGAACCAGCTGTCAGTCAGTCAGTCAGACCCTTCTAACCTTTAGCTGATTCAAAAAGCAGCAGCAAGACTCCTCACTGGCTCCGGAAAGAAAGGCCCCATAACCTCTGTATTGCCCTCCTTTTACTGGTTACCCATGAAACATGCAGTTGATTTTAAGATCCTTTTATGTGTTTTCGAAACTCTGCATGGGCTGGTTTCTTTAGTCCTTTCTCTCACTGTCAAAGTCCAATGGTAGCAGAGCATTTAAAGTTTCTGCTCCCAGACTGTGAAGTAGTTTAGCCTCCACTGTCAGGTCTTCCTTATCTATCACCACTATTTAAACCTGCAGCTTCTTCTTTGCAATTGTATTTCAGCCTCTTTCATTATTAATACAACTTTATGGTTTCCATTATTGTAAGATTCACTATTTACTTGTGTTCGATTGTCTATGTTAAGCCCTGTTAGTGCTTTTAAATGCTTTCTGTACATAAATGGACTTATTTTGTTATGATGGAAAAAGTGCCAAGGTCTATGTATATTATAGTTAAAAGGTGTGTTTTCAATCTAGACTATGAAACACTGACATAGTCCACATGACATCATCTCATAGGTCTCTAAAGAGTTATTGTGAAGGTTTAGCTGTCTTAGCAGCTCCTGAGTCTGTCTAACTCCCAGGTAAGAGAGTGAAGCATATGTGTGGTGCTGATTTCTTGGCTAGTCTCTTAGTATAATTAACTGCACAGCAAGTCATATTATTATTTATTTACTCTTTGCATGGTCAAGTTCAGTGACACCAATTAGATGAGGTGATGCCCAGCTTAGCTAGCAGCTAGCTGTTAGACAAAGTAAACTCCAAGCCTAAATGTAATTTTAACAAGTGAGTTCTTTATATATTTTTGTCCAAATTGTTTCTACTGCACAGCTGGGACTATTAATACAATATTGATTCACTTTTTGATCTAGCCTCAAGTGGCCGTTGAAGGAACTACAGTTTTTAGCACATCTATGCTGGCTTCATTTTTCAGCCCTGGGGGTTGCCACTTGGTTTTCAGCCTGCGGCAGAGGATGTGCAGTGAATCTGCTCTCCTGACTTCAGTGTGGAGTTCATTCCACCACAGTGGGGTCAGGACAGAGGGGAGCCTGCACTGAGATTAGCAACCACAGGGTCCACTGAGTGACAAGTATTTCAGACAGAGAAACACAATGGTTGCACTGGGGAACACCAAGACAAAAACAAGTCAGAATAGCTGTTTCTAAGCAGAAGTGAGGAGCAGACTCAATGATTTTTTTTTTTGTTTGTTTGTTTGTTTTTTTAGTTTTTTTTGTTTAGTTTAATTTTAGTTACAAGTTTATATAGTTAGGGTGTGTGATTGCTCAACACACTGGTATCTAAAAAAACCACAGCAGCCGCTGAGAGTCTTGTTCTTGCAGCAGTGCTGACAAACAGAGAGTGTAAATTTCCCTTAAAATGCTTTAACATGTGATATCATAATCATGGCAAAATATAAAATGGATGATCTATCTCTTTAAATCTTAAGTTAGTAAAAAATAAATAAAAATAGCTCTCAGAATATCAGTTATATTTAAATCTGGAGACCAATCTCTTATGAGAGCTTTATTGATAAATTGAAAATGAAAATGTCCTGCTTTCAGTCTAACAATGACCCTTAAAGTCATTTAAAAGATTCTCCCTCTCAAAAAAAAACAAAAAAAAACGAGACGGATCATATCAAAGAGAATAATCTGTGTTTGATTAAAAGTATCAGTCTGGTTGAGGACGTCCATGTCCCGAGCGGGCCTCCGACTGAGGGATGTTATACATCCAGCATGTGGTTTGCATTTACTCTGCTTACTACTCATTAGCTCATTAACACTTAAATGATTGAAGCTGAAGTGTGCTGAAAGTTCAGATTGACTGATGACTTTCAAGACTTTGATTAGTCCTTCTGTCCTCTGTTGACTTGTGTCCTCTTATCTTGTCCTTTCTTTTTACCCTTCCTTTTGTTGTTTCCTCTTTTCTTCTACTTGTATTCTGTGCTTTCTCTTCATCCCATCCGCTCTGATCTCTTCTGCTCTCTCACATCTTTGATTTTTTCCCTTTTTATTTTGTACTTCCTCTCTGCGTTTTTGTCTTCTAATTTGTTTTATCTTTTTCCTATTTTCCTATTTTAATTATGCAATTTCTTTATTTTACCCTGTTTTTATTTGTCTTTACTTTTTGCCATATAACTAACACCTCTTAACCTTCTTTACTCTTTTTTTCATCCTCTCATCTAGACTGCTCTACTTGGTCTTTCCTCTCTAAATGTCTTCTCTCTCTCTGCTCTACTTTACCAATCTCTCCTATCATGCTCTCTCACATTGACATTATCATCTCCTCTCTTGCTTGTCTTTTCAGGGGTAACCATTTGGGAGGTGATGACCTTCGGAGGGAAGCCATATGATGGGATATCTACTAGAGATATCCCAGACCTGCTGGAAAAAGGAGAGCGACTCCCTCAGCCGCCAATCTGCACCATTGATGTCTACATGGTCATGGTTAAATGTAAGTAGAGCCTTGGGGTGGGAAAAACACCAGGAGCTCCTTAAAATATAATTAAATGCAACACAACCACAAACCAGAGCCTCACACACAACCGTTGTTAAGTATCTTTCCAAAAACGTTAATAAATATTGAAGCAAAAAAATGTTATAAACTGCAGAGTTTCTGTTTATAATTAATTGTACTTGATTTCTAGCTTTTGTCTCCTTTCACTGTATTTCAAACAGCAGAGCAAGTCAGCGGATTCTAGGGGGAAAGAGAGGGCAAACTGGCTTTAAGATGAAGCAGGCAACAATAATTACACCCTTATAGAGTGTTTTTCAAAATGCCACAGCAGCTGTTTTGCATAAGAGGGCCTAGGTGGTGTCAAAGATTAAGTTTCTAAAGCTGAAATATTACTATTTAAAAATTCAACCCCAGCTGTTATTTTTCAGTTAATACCATGACAAAATGATCGCCACATAAACATCTCTGATGAAGTGATAGTGAGAAATCCAGCAAAAATGATGTAGTTTAGCTGATGTTTTGGCAGAAGACGGATTAGAAACTTCCACCACCAACATGTCTGCATTGTCGGTCGGTCACTGCTGTCATGGCGTCTGGCGCCGGGGTCACAGGTGACGATGTAACCTCTGGCCACTGCTGCCAGAACAAAGACCCGGTGCCAGCTACACCTCGGCCTTGTCCTCTGGTCTCTGAGCTACAGCCTCAGGGTCTCACTGTCACCTTGACTTGTAATGGCACCCTGAATCTGAGCCAACCTGGCAAGCAGACACCCCCACATACACACACACACACACACATACACCCCCACACACGCATACATACACAGCAGGGGGAGAGGTCACTGTAACCTGCCTGTCATCTCCCTTTCCTTTTTGCACTATTACACATGCAGAGCCCATTCAAACAAACCCGCTGCACACATGTGGTGGAAATGTATTTAAGGATACTCACTTCAAATCACTATCCCTGGCTTTATGGGCATCAAAGTAGGAACCAAGATAAAAGATGATCATTTTTACATCTGAGATCTCTCTGTGTGTATCCTTGTGTGTAAAGCCACATCACTCTGTCTTCTGATCTCTCTCCCTTATTTCCCTGGATACCTAGATGGGCTCCACTCAGGCCCAGATCACATGACGGCTTTGGCATCATACACTTGTGTTCACAGAGAAACTGGCAGCAGAGCATGTTACTCCATATGGCCATGCTAGTGATGAGATAGTATTTACCTTTAGATTGGAAAAAGTGATTACCTCCAGGAGAACTTCATTCAGAAAAATCTGTTATGGTTCATTATTGAACAAATAAAAAATGCTGTATTTGATGGAAAATGGAAAAATCTTTTTAGGTGGGAAATTTTATTACTGAATGTGAGTTTGATGACAGGATGCACTTGCATGTCATTATAGGTCAGTTATTTGTTATTTACATGTAATCTTGGCTGTTAGTTGTTCAGATGTTTCAGGTTGCTTGACTTTTATAAATATAAAAAACACAAACATATCTTGACTTGCTGGCTTCACATGCTGGCAACATTATACAGTGCAATCGGTAACTTGCAAGACCGTTATTGTGGCACATAAACAGAGCTCTGATCTGGTGAGCAGGGGGGAGGTGGAGAGCACCGGTTGTGTTTGTTTGGGTGTAAAAACTCTGGAAAAACATTGGAAACTAAAATGTTCTTCTTTTTACACCTTAGCACATCACAGTAGCACTCAACATTAACAACCTGACCTCAGAATTACTGCAAATGTCAAAGAAAACCACCGGCACGCTCTCGGTCAGGCTCCTAACCTGACTACCTTCTATTTATTGTTATTATTCTTATGTTCTGTGCGACAGAAACAATTGCGTACATTTTTTAATGCCCTAACCCTTATTTTGGCACAGATGAAAAAGGTGAGTTGGTTGGATGAAATAAGGAGGGACACTAATCTCACAAACAATGCAGAGAGTCTGTAGCAATAGCCTTTAGCAATACTCACTGCTCCTTATACACACCTTTCATGTTGAATGACAGTCATTTGCAGTGCATCCACCTGTGCACATAGTTCAAAGAAAAATATATGTTATTAAATGCCCATAAGAATTCTATCAAAGTCAGATTATTATTAATGGTGGTATGCAAATAGCACAGACAGGAACAAGACATGCTTATTTGACGTGGTCTGCGTAGGCAGAACCCTTGAAACCAAAGTGTGAAGAAAACAGAAGTGCTCTGCTTGATCACCCCTGACACACACACACACACACACGCACACCACATATTGCACTTTTCCTCCCACTTAGGTGCGGCAAAGTTCACAGAGCGTCAAGGAATAAAGTGATTTTGATGGGTGTAGATGAGGCTTTTGCTCACAGCTGAGAATTACACACCCTGGGAAAACTTGCACATTAATAGCTTCAGGTTTAAAGTCAAGTACTATTGGCAAAAGGATCAGGTATCCGCAGGGCTTAGTATCGCTATCTGTTTACATTTATTCGAAACCTCAAACTGGTTGGACTTTTACACAAATACATTTTTTTCAGGCTGGATGATAGATGCAGATAGTCGGCCCAAGTTCAAGGAGCTGGCTGCAGAGTTCACTCGGATGGCACGTGATCCCCAAAGATACCTGGTTATCCAGGTAGGTAGATCTTAATCATATTACTGCAGGATCTGAACTAAATGTCTTTAAGATGATTTGATTACTCTTTTTTTAATTTTGTTTAAAAATCAGAACAGGTAAACTTTTTTTCAGATGAAAACTGGACATCCTTCTTCTTTTTGCTTCTATTTGTGCAAATTTCTAACATCTTGCCAATTTATACAGGTTATGGCTAATTCGTAGTTGTCATTTACGTACCTTAAAATTTAAAATTATACTTCCCTTCCCTGTTCCCTTATGAGAGAATACACTAACTACCCATTGCACTACTACTGTTTTACCTAAAATGATTCAGCAAGACTTAAGTTAGTCAAAAAACGTGGAAAAGTTAAATAAATCAAATCAAAACACTTTTCTTCATCTAAAGCTTTTTAATAAAAAGCTCAGTGTTTATTTCCCTTATAAAACACTTGGCTTGTTTATATGTAAGCTGCTTGTTCTACTGTCGTTTCTGATACTTTGCCTTTAATGTGGCACAACTAAAAACGGACTGTATTTCCTAAACATTAATTACTAATGCTAATAACTGAACCTGCACATGCTGTACATCCATGCACATCTTCTCAGGGTGACGATCGCATGAAGCTGCCCAGCCCCAATGACAGCAAGTTCTTCCAGAGCCTCCTGGACGAGGAGGAGCTGGAGGACCTGATGGATGCTGAAGAGTACCTGGTGCCTCACTCCTTCAACATCCCACCACTGGCATACACTCCTCGCACACGCATGGACTCCAGCAAGGTAATTTCTTTCGTGATCTCAAATAAATCTAAAAGAACAGTTCACAGTCTTTCATGTCTGTCCTAAAACTGCCTGTAGATTAAAACAAGTTTTGTCACCTGGAATAATTCCTATTGTTTCATACTGACTAACAGAAGACCTCTTCCTCATGTGTTTTCAGTGGAAGCGATCGGGACAAAATCTCCGGTCTTTGTTTTGTGCCAAAATGCATACAAATGTTTAACTGAAGCTTATGTGAGTGTTAGTCAGACTGTTTGAGTATCCTCCAAAGTTACAGCCTATTTATTATTGAAATCTCCTTTTTGTGTTTTTCTGGAAAAACTTTAGAAGATTTCCACTTGATTTGTCCAGCTCAAAGAGCAGAGGCCTCATATTTGCTCCAGACAAACTTCAGATTTCTTTTTTTGATCAGGACAGAGACCACAGATTTTTTTCCACCATCAGTTGTAATGCTAAAGGCGTGAGGATCAAGGAAAGGAACTTTTATAGCCAGTATAAACAGGTAAAAAAGAGCAAATCCTTGTTCAGAGTTTGTATGGCCCAACTGTAGTTTCTTAACCTTTCCTTTACGTCAGAGACTTTGAAGTAGTTAAGTCTGAATAATTCTTTTGTGGAATGAATTGACACCAAATGTTGTTTTTAAAAAGAAGAAGAAGAATATACATTTTATGAGGCTGTTTTAATCAATCAAAGTTGTAATATATAACCTGACAAAGCCAATTGTTTTCATTGTGACATCTATTTTTTTTATTTCTTTTTTACTTTAGTTGCTGTTATGCAGCTATCACGTAGCAGTGGATATTTGTTTATTTGTTGCTCTTATTTTATCTATCAGAGAATACAGAGAATGAAAAATGCAGAGGTATCTACAAAGATAACACCGACTCTGTCTTGGGGCTTTTCTGTTTACCAGCCATTCAACCAAGTGTTATTTCAAATCACGCAAGTTTCTAGGCATTGTACTTTTGCTGAGATCCAGAGGCTTACACACACACACACACACACACAAAAAAAAAAAACTCAGCCCATTCAGTGACAGTTCCTGGACAAGTAGCTTAAGGAAAAGACCGGCTCCAATTGAATCTAAGAGAAAAGCATGCCAGCTAAATTCCCTGGTTCAACTTTTATTCTTGAAAAGGATTTAAAGGTTTCCAATAGTTTTGTCAGTCAGTCACTCATCATCAGGTAGAAACTTCGATTGTCCCCGACTACCCCACCTCCACTGTCCAGAAAAAAATAAATCAAATCAAACAAGTTTCATTTACTGTTTATTACACAACGGCCGCTTGGAAGTATTCATACTTGAGCAAAATAAACCCCTTCTGCTATTTAATATTCATCTAAGTACTTTTGGATGTTTTTTGGGGGGTTTTCTTCTTTGTTGCAGAGTATTTCAAAATTGAGTTGCTTATCTTTCATTTTACATGGAGTCTTTCATATTACCATTTCTTTTTGAGTCTAGCAGCAGGGTGATTGAACCATGACGGAAAAGGAGACAATTTAAAGTCGAAGTAGTCATTCAGATCATTTAGATGGTTTCTAAAGTGATGTGGGAATGAGTTTTCTCTGCATGTACTGCAGGACTCTCCTGTTCGAGCACAAAAGATTGAGATCTTAAAACAGAGCTCCCACAGCTTTCTCCGTTTCACTGTCACCTCCCTGTTGCTCTCTTTTTCTCTGTCACTTTCCCTTGGTCTTTCTCCATTGTGAAACTATGGTAATTGCCTTCTTCAAAATTGGGATTTACAGCCAGATTCCCTCAGTTCTTCAACTGTTCAAATGTTCATAGTCTATCTTTGGACTTATATCTATCATAAAACCAGTCACCCAGTCAGACAACCCAGCCATTTTTTATTCCAACATCCTCCTGCGTTTGTGTCAGGAAAAATTGTCTGCTGAATGCCAATGAGAAACATGAGTCCTTTTTCAACTCTGTTTGGTGCATTTCAGGGGGTGACAGTTATTTATTTGCATAATATCTGCAAAGTTATCCTCCACTGTTTCCTGTTTTTTGGAGTTCATATTGGGGTTTCGATTTGTGTTACTTCAATTAATTTCATGCTGTTACATTTCCTCACATTAATCATGTTAATGATCATGAAGCACTCCATTATTGTCGCCAACAAAAATACAATGTTTACACATATATATTCTTCACACTTCCCAAGCTGTACATTCACAGACAGGTTGTTATCACCACACTAGAAACTATCATTATCAACGTGGTAGTTCAGGTCTTTAGAAGTGGGGTTGTATGAGGTACTTCTCCATTGCAAATCTATTACCTGCAGTAGATGGCAGTCTGCAAACCCTTGGTTTAGAGAAGCAGCAGGAGAACACTGTGTGCCATCTAGAACATTTTTACAGCTTTACTTTGTCAAAAAACACATTTTGACGAGAAACTGAAGCTGTCATAACGCTCTTTCTAAAGCCACCAGACTCCCTTGGCGAAAAAGGGAATTTTAGGTTGCAGAACATGATGCCTCAACATAATGTTATTTTGTCATGGTGTGATTTTGGTGAATCCAAACTGCTTAAAACACCCAACACACATAATAACACTCTCTTTTAGTCAGACCTTTTTAAGGCAGATAAATTAATTTTGCTGCCGTCATGATCCACAGCAGTTCATCACTCTGCTTCCTGCACTGGTACTGTTGCTTCTTAAAAAAAGCTACAATTTGGCTCTGACTCAAAAAGGCCTGAGGAAACACTTTATTGTTTACAGGGTCCAAACCTCATAAATTATTGGGGAACGTGATAAATAAATCATTATAAAAACCGCTGGTCAAAGTTGTGATTTGAAACCTGAATTCACACAGATCATAAATCCAAGAACTTTGTCCAGGATTAGTGAGTAAGTAGAGCAGGGAAACAACAGATTTTTCTGTCTTATTTGTATATTCACAGACGGTGTGCAAGGCAAAGTAAGCAGGGGAATGTAAAACAGGAAACAAACCTCTTGGATACATGAGGAAAAAAAGTCAGAGTAAAGCACACAATGAGGCTCTAAAAAAAACCCTTTATTGTTATTAGCATAGACACAAATGCACACAGCAGGGCAGGGCTGATAGGGCTACTTTAAGACTTTGCTGCATGGAGCCTTTTAATTAAAATCCTTTTAATTAAATTGTCCTTGGCAGTCATGCTGCCATATCATTGTTTGGCACTGCTGTTTGTCTCCCCTGCCTGTCACTTTAAAGTATTACAGATGAACACTGGCACAGAGAGCCTGGATTGCCCATGTTTTGGACTAGATTCTGTAATACACCAGTTGTTTTTGACTGGTACTTATTAGTTTCTAATTTTTTGTTTTTTCATTTGTATTTCATTTATTTGTTTGTTTTTGTAATTTACTAGTTGATGAAGTCACCTGTTTCAGAATGAGTATATAGAACAAAGACTGTACAACAAACAACCATAGTTAGTCGGGGAATAACACTGATCTTAAATCAACCATAAAAGAGCAGAACAGAAACTTAGCCTTAACTTACCCCTTTGATTCGTCTTAGGGGGTTTGCTTCGGTTTGGTAACTTAATATTCTTGGATTTGTGTCTAACACCACCCTCTCTCTGTCCTTACATAGTCCTCTCCTTTCTCTCCATCTACTCAGAACCAGTTTGGCTACCAGGACCCCAGTTTCAGCATGGAGGACATGCTGGCTACCCTCCCAAGAGTGGTCTCTGTTCCAGCAGGGTCTGCAGCCTGCCTCCCTCCGCAGGATCTGGCCCCAGGGGCGCCGATTGCAGGTGCATTTGGCCGTGGCAACAAGGACGACCCTCGCTGCAATGGCACCCTGAGGAAGCAGGCCTCCCCAAGGTCAAGCACCCTCGGGGCCAGCTCAGCTCTCTCTGCAGGACAAGGTAAAGCAAATAACCCAAAGTTGTCGGAACTGAGGGGAATAGTAATCTCTTCACTAAGTGTCAGTGTGTGTCCTAAATCAAAGCAGCAGGTTTGCAGAAGACAGTGTGAGACTGACTGCAAGGGTAACAAGGTCCATAAAACCAAGGCATCAGTTCAATTAGCTTCAGTAAAAGCTCCTAAATGTTTTTCACATATTCAATAAGCTGCTTAGACTTTGCACAAAATGTGGATTTTACACATTAGACTGAAGTTTATGAAATTTTATTCCCAAAGCCTTGATGCTGGCAGGCACATAGAGACATATTTTGTGTTTGTGTGGACAAAACGTCTACCAAACATGATTATTAAGCATAGACAATTTAGCATCTTTTCAGGAAAACTCAGGCACATATAAATTGTTTTCAGCAAACATAGTATATTATAATGGAACCAGAGTCAGGTTGCGTGAATCATTAATTACATAAATGAATTGCTGTTGTTGGGAAGCTTTAGTCTCCTTTGAGAGAAAGCTGTCAAATTCTAAGTACTTTTCATCAATTCTAAAGGGGCATGCACCAGTTTTAGGAAATGTACCATCCCTTTACTTGTAAACTTGTTGTGTAGCCTTACCTTATCCTACACAAAAACTTTTTCACACTCCCAATAATAAAACAAAGTGAAGAAAAGAGTGAAAAAATGGTGTTAACCTTTAAAAACATGTATACTTGTGCAGAACTAGAAGCCATCAGAGAAACTTCTCTTCACCTGAAGAGACATTCATTGACCCTACATGCTCTTTCCTCATTGGTATTGTTCAGTGACAATAGATCACCCACCAGCAAAGGTTTTGGGGGATGAGCACAAAAGAATAAAGGCTGAATCAAGAACCTGTCTGGCAAAACTGAGCAATGTATCACATCTCTCAGGCAGCAGGATAAAAGCAGCAGTGGCAGCTTTTAGATCTGTTGAGCTGCTTTTTTTGGCCCATTTACATCCGACACAACAAAATAATTAAAATTCAAGGCAAACAGATTGCACTGAAAACACAGGAGCTTATTTACAAAAGGATAGTGTTTTAATTCTCCTTGCTTCCTTTGTGTCTATTTGCTTCCCAAGGTGGAGCAGAGGACAGTGGTGGACAGCGTTACAGTGCCGATCCAACAGGTCTCTTAGCTGAAAGAGGAGCAAAAGGAGACAAAGACCAGGACGTCTACATGACTTCCATGAGGGACAAGAACAACTCAGGTGACACTGACAGTTTTAAGCAAGTAAATCTGTCCATAAAGTTAGCAGATGTTTGTCTGATGGTAAAATTTATACCAACAATACCTCATACCTAATTTCATGTAACCCCAGTAACTTTGGTAAAGATGACAAGATCTTAGCTAATCTTACCATCCTCTTCTTGTTTTCAGACTATCACAACCCAGTAGAGGAGAACCCCTTTGTCACACGTCGTAGAAATGGTGATGCCCATGCAGTGATTGACGGAGCGGGTTGCCATACCATGCACATGGCTGGAGCTGCTGCTGCCCCCAAAGGCCAGTCCATTCACGGGGATGATGAGTATATCAATGAGCCACTGTACCTGAATACCTTCCTTAACCCCGGGGACAAGAACGGATTGGCTGGCGCAGTCTCTCTTCCTGGTCCTGGGTCTTCTGCTGCCCAATCAGTATCGCAGACAGTCAACCCATCAACATCAAGCCACACGGTCTCCTCCTCTGGATATGTGGTTCCCCCCGGTCACCTCCCCCACACATCATATCCATCACACACCCTGCATCCGGGGCATTCAGGACACACTCTGCACTCAGGCATCACTAGCAGCACCATCATGTTTGATAAAAAAGGCAAGAAGGCCACTTTTGACAATCCAGAATACTGGCAGCACAGTCTACCCCCGAAGTCCTCACTGCACAACCCGGAGTACCTGCAGGACTGCAGCACGCGCTTCTTCTACCGGCAGAATGGACGCATTCGCCCTGCTGTGGCCGAAAACCAGGAGTACTTGTCCGAGGCTGCTATGAAGGCTGGCAACGTGTTGCCACCTCCTCCATATAGACAGAGGAACACTGTAGTGTAGTGACCCACATGGAGCACAATGGACGGATGACTATAGGGATAAGGGTGGAGATGAATGGATGTTGAACACTCCTCTCATTTCCATGCAGTACTTCTCAACCTGGGTTCTCCTTGCACCCTCCCTAAACACGTCTCTCTGTTATGTCTGATTGCAAGTCTTTTATTCTCACCCTGAAGTTCTGACTTTTCTCGACAGGACTACGGTAACAGTCAGCGGCAGCCCCTTGTGACATTCAAACCATCTTTTTTAGCTCCATCTCTGGACCTAATGCGAAAAGCAAGTAAACGCATCACGTCGAGGTTGGGTTTTGTTTGGAGCAAACTGTCCTGCCGTCTTTGATATCAGAGAGGCATAAAAACAACACAATAAAAGATTAAAATTCAGAAGTTTAATAACAGAAAAAGGAGAAATGAACTGAGGTTAGCCCAAAGAGAAGATTATTGCCATGCTTTTACATGCATTTTGTATCCACCTGTGAATTACAATTCACCATGTCCTTTTTAGCACAATTTGACCCAGCTAGATGCACACTTTGCAATATGCATACACTGCTGTTGCTTGTGTGCAGTCTGTCAGATGACACATGCACATGTAATTGTGTCGTGACTTACCAGCAAACCTGCAGTCATGTTGAAGAGCCCTAGATGTGGCTCACATGACTGCCTACATGCTTCTGTGACTCTCATATGTTGCTGCATCGGTAATGGAATTCAAACATTTATCATACACAGCTCATATCATGCCTAAAACATGTTAACATGCCTGCAGCTTTGACACACCAATACATGAATTCATAAGTAGGTAGATACACACACACAAACACACTGATAGACAAGCCTGCCGCCACTTGAAATACAGTCTGAAGGAGAAGCTCAGTTGACCTTGCACTGGAAGACAGAATGTGCTCACAATGGCGGTCGGTGGTGCAGCGGAGAGAAAGGGTCAACAGAAAAGTAAATGTCACCGCAGTTTTATGGAAAGCTGTGATTTCATCCAGTACCGGGTGGAAAGCATTCAGAAGATTATTGGCATGGCCAGGGTGGGATTTAAAAGGTTGATTGCTCAGAAGACGACCCTTAACTTTCCACAGTGGTATCCCTTTTTGTTCCTTTTTTTCATCCACACCAATCCAGTCCGAAGAGCCAGCAAACCAACCACTTCAACATCACCTTCATAAAATCATTGTAAGCAGTGCTGTGACTGGCATAACCAACGGTAACTGCAGTAAAGGGAATAATGTGTCAGTGGAAGCGGTGCTTGGGAAGGGACTGATCTTTTTAACAGGGAAAAGAGCGTGATGGTGGTGGGGAGAATATAAACTGAATGAGTTGAAAATATAAAATTTTAAAGTCTGATTTCTTTTTTGTTTATTTGTTTGTTTTGTTTGTTTATTTATTTTTAGGCATCAGGGATCTGTTGACTTTTTCACCTTGTCATACACCTACTTTCACCCTAACAACATTTAAACCAAGCCACGACAGTGCACTGTGGAGATGGCAAAGAGGGTAACACTACAGAGCTGTAAATAAGGCAATTACATGTCATTAGCAGACAGACACAAAACCCTGAAGAAGCTTCTCGGGACCGAGACGTGAAAAAAAGATTTTCTTTGCGCCTCCCAGTGTTTATATACGATTACATGTGATAAAAACACAAAAAATGAACTTTGCAGAATCCTCTGTCACATCTTTACAGTGGAACGCCACGTGAAACAGGACACTTTCTTATGCATTTGTGTTGACATTAATAGTGAGACATTACTGAATCCACTGATGGCTAGCTCTCTGTACTCATACAATACTGCCAGATGCCACAGTAAACTCTGATGGAGACCACTAGCATCTGTCGTCAAATGACTTTGAAGCCCAATTTAGGCGTGGGGTTGATAATTTAATAGCACTTAACAGTCTGACACAGCCAAATGACTTTGCTGTTATTTCCGCTCCCAGCATCAATTCATTTTTTTTCTCATCGTGTTTCAACTATTTTAGTGAGACAATGGTTTCCACTGCACTGAGATTATATGTTATGTGTTTCATTAGGGAATTTTAATAAAAAAGGAGTATCCTTACTCTCTAAAATATGTAACAGTTTTAATATCCGGGGTCAGGAAAGATAACAACAATAAAATAAAAGAGGCTTGATGATTTTTTAAGGCAATTATACCAGGTAGCGATGCTTTTAATATATCTTATTTTGCTAATCTCGTGCGGACACTACAGACAAAATATGATTGACAGGACTCTTGGATCAATTTGATGGAATACCTTTATTATTTACATATGTAGTTTACTTACATAAAGGGGAAGTTCAGCATTTTAGCCATCAATTTGTTTTGTTAGAGGTTTGACAACAGACAAGTTTAAAAGGTAATTTTCAAATATAAAAGAGCATGAGAAAAGATATTCTTACTCCGTCCTCAGCTCCTAAAACATTAATTTCTATAATTCCCATGATCCAAGTCAACTGAAGTAAATGCAATTTAACTCATTTGGCTCTTTCTACCTCCAAATATCCACATCTTCAATTGTAAAACAGGCTTTGTGTTAGGAATTCAGGCCCAACTCACGTCACCAGGATTATTTTCTTAGACTTTGGGAAGCTCTTTCCAGATCTGCAGCAATTATTACACAGCTGTTTTTTAATTTATTCATTCTGGGTAGTTAGGTGTAAAACCGATGGCAGGTAATAGGTGATAATATTGTGAAATCTGTACACCAACTAATGCCTGTGCATGTCTCACCTCTGCCGCACCAATACACAACCACTGTTACACAACCTTGTGCCTCCACGTTGAAAATACCAGGCAGAGGGAAGAGTCAGACAAGCATTGCTGATGATTTACTGTCCAAAACACAGATGTTGCCCTGGCACAGTGTTTTCTCTGCCTCTCAGGTTTTATGGGGAATAATAATCATTCAGCTAAGCTCCAGCTGAGGCACAAGTTACCACATCATAAAGGGACGTCAAAGCTACTGAAATAAAAGTAGAATGAAAGAGAGATTAGTGCCATGATACTACTAACAGGATTTAGCTGCACTGGATCTTTTTTTCTCGTACTTTCTTGGATCTTTTTCGTTCCTGCTGCATTTAGATTCACTAGTTTGGTATAAATTTAGCGTTTGAGCTTACGCTATGCTTTGTGTGTACATGTGTGCAATGAAAGAGTCCTCTCCACGTGTTTTAGAGTAAAAAAATCGGTTATGTAAGTCTACTTTTTACCATCACCCATATGGTATCAGTTGTAGTGCTTGTAGACTACTGTATGGCCGTGTTTTTAAGTGCAATCACAGTGGTGAAGAGACACCCAAAGGCTTTGTAATGGATCTCTATGGAAAAATAAAGCCAATCTTGCGGAGGGGAAAACCTGCTGCTGCTCTCGTCAAGCAAGCATCACAAGGGGCTTTTAGCGTTTTCAATGCTAATGCATCCACTTTACCTTGTTGTTCTTTGGGGAAATCATGTTACCCAACGTCTCACCCAGTGCACCAGCTGAGAAACCCTCAACGACAGGCAATAGGTTGTAATCCTGCAGCTGGGTTAAAACTAAGGTATTAGCATTCCAGAAACGTTACCCGACCAATGCATCAATGTTACAAAAGTTAGCAGGGGAGAAGGTGCAAGTACACTGTAACTGGCAGAGAAGACCAAAGTTGATTGCCATTCCTTCTTGCTCCTCAGAGGTGACCATTGAATTGTATGTAGCAAACATTGTTCTGCAGCTGGAGCAGCTATGTGCCGAGTGAATACAAACAAAGACTAAAGCAATCTGGAAAAGGAAGAGTGATTGTGGTCAGATGTCATCACGAGACATAGTTTCATGTGAGGAGATACAATGTTCTGTTTGGTATAGACTCATAGGTACAGTTCTTATTTAAAGGAGCACAATAACTCTCAATACTGACTGCTTAGCCTTATAGTAACACTTTTATTTATTTTGTGCATCTACTTTTGTTTTGGGGTTTATGGTATTTTGAACAAATGTTATCACGAGTAATGTATATTGTGTGTAAAGTATTGTTTTTTCTCTTATTTTTGCTCTTCAGGGTGTCATTGTGGCATTGAGTTTTTTGATGTGCACTTTGAGGGCTTCATCATCTTTCATCCGACATGTTCTCTAATCAACTTCAAAGCAATTATTCGGCTGTGTCCCACCTCGGAGGCTGCCCTTTAGAGTTGTGTTCAGGTGTGCTGAGCTTTAGCAAGTTTCTCACTAAGTAGTTGCCCTCAGATGTCTAATGACATTTAAATACCAGTGGTTAACTAAATCAGGTTTTATAACACCTGACTCAGCAGCACGATTTGGATATTTCACCTCCATAAGCAATGGCCAGGTTCGACCAGGTTAAAGGTGCAAATATCTAGGTAACAGTCATTTTTAAAGATACATCCAGGCTGCAAATGATTTTTTTCAGTTTTGTTAATGGAGTAATGGTTAAGGATGTTTGTGATGACCAGTGACAATGGTTGTTGATGATTATTATGATTTAAAAAATGAAATACTGACAATTTTATTTTAAAAACACACATACAATTTTATTGTGTACATAAGCGATGTCTCTCAAATCACAATCATTTCTTTGCATTCTCCCTTTCACAGTAGGTGGCAGTAATGCACATTAATATATGATGCCAACTGCCATGAAATGGAAAAATTCATTTCGTCTAATTGTTCCTTTCGTACGCTTTTGTGCAATTAGGATACAGACTCTCTTTTATAAACTTGTATTTTGAGTGCAATTTATTTGCCAAGAAAGAGACAAAGCACACAGTAAACAAAGAAAAAGATTAACTTGACTGATGGCATCTTTCTAGGCATTCCCTTTCCAAAATAACATCATCATGAAATCCTTAGGCTATGATTATGTCATTCTATGAGAATCTGATATTGTAACACCTCAAATATCAGTAGTATACAGTAAATATGATGCCCTCATTTTAGCAAGCTGTGAGAGTTGCCTGACTTCTCAGGTTAAAAACCCACTGGTGCACAATTAATTATAGAATATTAATGACTGCAAATGAACCAGGGGTGTCCCCTAAAGCAAAGGCAGACCATATTTTCACTTACATTTGCTGGACCTTTGAAATGGGGCAGCCCTTGGTGGACTGTTAAGATACATTCAGCCCAGAAATGAGGACTTTTGAAGGGTCCAGCCCCTGAAGTGGGACACAGAGACTGTATTTATAGAGTGTGCTCTATTTTATTTCTCTATGCTTTGATTATTCATATTATGGGGACATTTTTCACAGCATCGATTACATTAATCCACCTGTGGTCTCACTATATTAAAAAAACTGTCACATCAGACAACTTCACCATTAATAACTCAACTAGATTTTCTTTTTGTAAATCATCTGCAAGCAAATCACAGTTTTTTAAAGGATGATCCATAAAGCAGCTAAAAGACACATATTCTACCATTGTAATAGAATCAAACTGTGTATGGCTGTCATACTCTGATTTTACACTGATTTTATATATGTATATTCTACCATGCCATGATAACAGGGGTAGATGACAGTGGTTGAGTAAGCACAGTTTACAATGTATTGAATTGATGGTAAAACTGTATAATGGAATTAATAATTGTCTTTTAACCAGATGATAAAGACATTTAGCTAATGGGTCACTCACAGTTTTGCCATTGTTAAAAAACAAAAAAAATATAATTATAAAAAAGTGGATAGTATTTTTATAGATAAAAGGTGGCCAGGTGCAACTGTAAATAGAACGATGACGCTTCATTTTTCAGCTGAGGATCTGTTTTTATTTCTCCTTGCATCATTGCATTTTTAGTGGTCTACTGTACCTTTATTTTTTTTTCTTTGGGGAATATCTTTTCTGTATGTATATAATTATATATACAGTATATATATATATATTCTGTAAATGTAATTTGAAGAGTGAACTCTGATTTTAACAATGCTTGCAGGGTCTCTTGTCAACCCCACCCCCATCATTTCCCCCTGTGATCGTGTGATTGTGTTCTCAGCGCAACTTGGTGGATTTTGTGTTTTGACCTCTGCTCTCGCTCATTTTGTAGGAGTGATTTTTATTTTGTTTTCCTTTTTTAAAAACAGGATGTATTATACCTCCACTACCCTCCACTCTTCTTTCAGTATTATCCACCTCTTGAGATTTTTTTAAGGTTTTTGTACACTCTTAAAATGCTGTTGCAATACTAATGAATATTCAATATTTTATCCCCCTTTTCTCTCAGTCTTTTCCTAACCAATGTTATTAATCCACCAGTGTCACTTTACACCCTCAGTTTTATGGACCTATACTATCTTTCCTTGAGTGGTCTATTTTCCATTTGCACTGAGCTCAGTCATTGTTTACTTTCAGATAATATTCAGCTATTCATCCATATGGGGCAATACTGATTGAATTGTGTAGCAGAATCATGTTGCAGCTCCCTGAGTGATTTAATGGTGTTTGAGAGACTAAATGGCGGACAGTTTGCATGGGCTGGACAGATCATTTAAATAACTGATATTTTCTTGTATAAAGGTTAGTAGTTAAGCTATTTTGGCTTCTTTGGGACTTAAATATTTACTATTTTCCAGAAGTCATAACAGGAAGTTAATATTTTCCATTTCACAGGATATTTCCAGGACTTTTTGGGAGTTTGGCCCATTGTCACCTTAAACAATATTTGTTATGAGGACTGGCACCAAAATGATCATTTTAAAATTTTCTTCATTTTAGCAAATTTGTCTGTAATTTATAAGGATTGCATTACAATTCTGATATAATGTGTTTTTGATACTCATAAATTAAAGCTGTCAAAAAGATCAGAACTGTGCAAAAAGTTTAAGTAAGCACAATTGGTCATTTGGCATTTACTTATAGGTGTATTACATATTTAACTTGTAGAAGAATCAAGTGAAGCATATGTTGTTTATGCAAGAAGGGAAACAGACATCCACAGAACTAAAGGTTTTATTCTTTCTGTTAATGATATTAATGATAACTTTAATAGTGACAGACACTGGAATCTTGTCTTCAGAATGTGGGATTTTGTCAGCCTTCAAGCACATGAACGCTGACATATTTTTTATATATTGCCATCATGTACCAATACTGTCGACCTGTTGTACACTAACCACTGGAAGGTGGCATTTGCAAAGATGATTTTGGTGGCAATCTTGTCATTTACAGTATCCTGCATTTGCATATATATTTTGTAAAGGGGACAAGCTTGGCAAGCTTCATGAAAGTCCTTGTGTCATTGTACACTGAAGTTTAAAAGAAAGTATCTTCCATTGGAAAAACAATCATGAATTATCATTACATTGTATCAACTCATCAGGATGATTGAGGACTAAGTTTTATAGACCATTCTTGTCACATATTAGTAGTTTTAAACATTCCTCTTCACTAATTAATTGACACATTTCCCAAGCTCAGACATTTAAATACGTATTCCCTCGGTTTTGTTACATGAATCTGTCAAAACTATATTTTTAATTCAATATGAATAAAGATCAGTCAATATTTAAGAATGGATTGTGCTTATTTTTTAACAAATACACAATGAAAGAGAAGTAATGCCAAAAAAATGTTATTTGTTTCTATTTTATAAGAAAATGTTGTTATCTTACATACCTGTTAAGAAACTGCACAAAGCAGTAAAATATTTACTGACAACATTCTCCCCGCAACACAAAACCCCCCACCACTAAATAGGCAGTCTTGCAATCCATTATGCAATCACAACAACCACAGCATTATTCTTTATTTCTTATGGTTATGCTCAGGCATTTGGTCGAGATTAAGGAAAGACCATGGTGGGGTCAAAATGCTGTTGAACCTAAATCCAAAATTACATTCTTTCTTAAACTCAAATCAGACAGGAGTCTGAGCATGATGTCCTGCTCTTGCATGGCTGCCACCTGCCATGACCATTTTCAACACAGTATGTAAAATCTGACCGACATAATCCAAGCAGTGATTAAACTGACACCCCATCAAAACTATGAGTGCAAATTAGTTGAAAATGATGGTAATTGTTACGAAGCAGATCTGTAAATGGTCACACCCCAAAGTCCCAAAGGGACCCCAATTCCCCTGGAAATGAAAGCCTGGGTAGATTTGTCATACACAGCAGTATATTCAACATATTCTATTAAGATACACTGTAGTCTAGGAGCATATTCCAAATGGACCACAATAGATATTTAATGAGTCAGCGTTTCATTTTAAGGATCATAATGTCAGCAATGACTTGCATTTAATTCTAAGTGTCACTCCAATTATAGAAAATTACGCATATTTTTTTTTACAAATTGTCCTTTTAAATGGGTTTGTAGTTTTGCGAGAACAGCAGAAGTTACAAATCCAGAGTTTTCAAATCATTCAATGTTTCTCTCTAAGTGATCGGCTCGAGTGTGGTCATCTTACTTCGTTCCCCTCTAGGAGGGATTCACTGCTACTTCAAATACAGTCCTCATAGTTTTGAGGGCCTATTACACCTCCTTATTTCAAATGTCAGCCTGTTCTTGAGTAGTTCAGCCAGACACATGGGAGTATTGTGTAGCCTGCAGTCATAACATGACATCTTCATTCTGCCCCAGATGAGGCCAGACAGCAGACATCTCTCACCATTCAGCAGATTACAGCTTCAGGTTAGAGAGAGCAAGAAGTCAGACATCACTGCAGCCTCTATTCTTCAGCTCATTTTTTTCACATTAAAAGCCAGTCACACCCGCACAAACTTGTACACTTGCAGGAAAATCACAGAGGAGCACCGATAATTCATTACTTCTGACACTTGCTCGCGCATGATAGATGCATCTCTTTCCCAGCTGATGACATTTTATGGCATTATCATAGGAAATCCAATAACAAGATCGGCATCTCAGAGCCTTTGCCCCATGCAAAGTCAAATCACTTGCCTTAAGATGGTAATAGAGTGTGAGCGGAACGATCTGTCACAGCCTCTCATCTTACTCTCACACACCAGCCCCCCTGACAAAGTGTATGGATTTTTACCTGATGTGAGGGATGATCGGCACAGTTGAATGTAAATGATCTTAAATGACTTTAGGTGAATCGATTGACAGACGCTTCTCAGCAAATAAAAGTGAAGGCTGGACTTGACAGTGCATTCATCTTTACCACAACTCCTCCACAGCACAGCAAAACCATTTTACCTTCTGCATGTTTTTATGTGCAGCTATGTGCTGATATAAACACTTCCAAAGAAAGAAGTTTAAAAGAACTGGCTGTGAGTCAGAACTGCAGTTTTTGCTTGCTCCAGCAAATAGTCATTTCTCCACAAAATGCCATTCGGCATCATGTACACACTGTTCTCTCCTGCTAGAGTTTACGCTGTCTTATCCTGGGTTGGTGAACCAATTGTCACGGCAGCTAAGCTGTACAACCTCCACCGTAGATGGGACATGCTGTGGATGTTTCAGCAGAGCAGATGGTTGCTCATTGCACAGCAGTTACAGACAGTCACACCCTATCACCTGGTACAATCATACCGTAATGTTATCATTTAAAATGACGGACTAGTGTAACAACAAAGCCCTAAAACTTGTTTAGTCTTTTTCCCAGTGTTTTGGTATTGCTATCTCTTTCTCTCAGAGAGCCAGTGGTGAGGGTGGCTGCCTCTAAATCCCGGCATGTTGGCAGCCTCTGATTGAATGGACTGTACAAAGCCCACTAAGCAGTGTTGCGATCCCCCTTGAGAGCTTTCATTATGGAACAGCATATTGGATTCTCTTCACAGGCTGTCTGTCTCTGGAGGCTACAAATGTACACACACGCCCATTCATGCACGCACACGTACACCCACCCACCCACACACACACACACACAAGAAACAACAAGCAGACAACCCTCCTGACTCTGAGGGAATCTATTTCTTACAGTGCAGGTGCAGTGAATCCCAATACTTTGACGATGTTTCTTATAACCTATAAAGTAAGTGGTCTGCAAGTGGATCAGCCAAAGGAAGCAAGAATGCAGGTGCTCAGTTATACGCACACATACATCAATGGTGGGAGCCAATCACAGGATGCATTTGAAGCTATAAGGAAAGGAGACTTCTATAGTTGGTTTTTATGCAAAGCTTTAAAGCCTGGAAACAAAATTTGGGAATCTATGGCTGTCAAACTTGTTCAACCAACCAAAAGCAACTCACCTCAACCATGGATGAAGATAAGCTGCAGCAGGTAAGTATTGCTTTCATATGTCCCAGTGGCAAAACCATAGTATTGCCCCAAAGGAAGTTCTAGCAAACACAAAAGAATTAACTTTAAGAATATCATTCTAATATCAAGTCAGTGATTATAAACAAAGAGTTGATGTCTCAAGCCAAGGAAAATTAAAAATGTATTTCATGGTTGACAACATACACAGATTAATAAGGAAATCTCATTGGTCATTTGCATACTGCATGTAAAATACAGCTCATCTCATTACTGCTGGATAAGAGCAGTAAGTGTTTATCAGTTACTTTGTCAGTCGTGGCAGTGGAGGCTCATTTTAAAACTAGATTGAAATTTTAAATTAGAATGTTGTCTTTAAGACTCATTTATACCTCTCTTCAGTGCCAATGATAAGGAAAGAAACATTGTGAAAAATTGTGATTAATGAATAAATCTTCTCTTTCCAGTTGTTTGAAGCTCAAGTCCTTGCAAACTTTGATGTGATTTTTGTTGTTTTGTTTTACAGGTAGAAAACATGATTGGATGTCGTTAAAATATTTTTTTGTGTGTGCATTTTTCTGATATATAGCAAACAAGTGAACAATCGAACCTGAGATCAAATGAATAAATGGAGTCAATATTGACTATTCTCAGGAGGAGTGCATTCATCTTTACCACAACACCTGTTAAAGATAGGAGTCAGTCAAGCTAGGGACAAAAAGAGGCACTTTGCTTGAGTTCGTTAAATATTGCCTAAATAAATGTTATTTTTTAAATCAATTTTAAAAGTAGATCTTAAAGTTGATATATATAAAGAAATATAGGCCCTAATTCATTTTAAAATAAACACAAAGGAAGTCTATCTCACCGTCATTCTCAAATTTGCACCATGATTCAAAGAATGAGCATGACATGTGAAGTTGTCACAGCGAGTATGTTGCCAAATATAACGCAGGAACTATTTTTTTCGGCGGCGACAAACTGATGAAGTGTAACCTCACAGAACAGGAAGTTAAAGATGTTAAATGACGCTTTATTTTTTCATGTTTTCCCTTAAACAGCGGACTAAATTGGACCTCCATCACAGGTAAACCATTCACTTTCTTTGCCTTTGTATTGGTTGATTAAGTATATTTTGTTCATTACAGACGGCCTGGGTCAGTAAAACACCGTGTGTTGGGTTGTAAACACTAACTTTAGAAGCTAACGTTACCGTTATTATGCGCCATGATGTGCCACTTCCAGGTGTTTGACAGGAAGTGGAGTTGTGTAGTTTTTGTCTCAGACTCTTGCTTGTTGTTGAACTGCGCTGTGTTCAGTTGGCTATTGGTTTGTTTCACTGTGTGCGTTGTGTGTTTTGTGTTCGTCCTGGTTTCATGCGTGGTCACGTATGGTTACAGACTGCCAGGCTATGAAACTGATGAAACCCTGTTGAATTTTCAGAAAAAGTACCGTTTATTAACTTCTTACTTACATCATTGGCTCCCTGATGTCAAATTCATTATGAATTATCTCCGAATTCCCTTCAAATTAGTATTATTATATTTCTGTTTTTATTTGATTAATTTAGTTAATTTAGCTTGTCCCTTTTTCTGTGGATATAACTCAAATGATCCTATACTTTCATACTGTGTCTGTAAAGAGTTTTGTTTATATAATGATTTGCTGTGTAATTGTTGTCACCTGCTATTGACCAACATCATACCTATTTTACTGATATTAGGTCATGTCAACTTTGCCAGTGTACAACTCTTGTTTTTATTGGGTTTTTCACCCATCATTATTATTCTTGTTGTTGATGTTGATGTTGTTGTCAAACAGTTGAGTATACAGTTTTTCATACATGGAGAAATTGTTATTGTGATGGTATTCAAGATTTGCTAATGAAACTGTAGGTGAGCACATCCTTTCACACATGTTAAAAATGAATCAAGGACACAGCATGCAAACTGGCATTTCCTCATGTCTTCAAAGTTAATGACAATGAAGTAGGATTTTAAAATGACTTCCACTCATAGAATGTACTAATAACTCGTGAGCAGAGTGATGAATGAGACCAATTGTGGGCAACGCTGCATTTTAATTAAGCAGAAGTCTTAAGCAAGCAGGCGTCATTGTTAAAGTCAGCTCTCCATAGCAATTATGCTGCTCAATTCATGTGTAACATAATGGCTTGATGACAGTTCTTTGTTGGCTTACAGTGGAAGCATAATTGTGTCCTTTCACACATGAAAATGGCACATCTCAATTTTCTATTTTGACTCTAAGTAATACTCTTGCAGTAATAATATGGAGGTTACATCTTTTACTTTTTCCTGGCAGTAGACTGTGGTTGGGCTTATGCCATACAGTGCTTGTCAAATTGTATTAATGTGAGTGACCTCCCAAAGTCCGTTGAACATTAGACAGGACTAAATAATTGACTTTGTTCCATGATCCCTAAAGAGAGGAAAGTTTAAATTTAATTTTAAAAAGTAGGGAAACGTAAAGTGCTAAGTAAATATCTATTGTTCCACTGGAAATTTTCCTGATTTTTACCATTAGGTTGCAGATATAATCAGCTGTTCTTGCCTTATTTTGCACCTAATTCCTTTTGTTAATCAAGCTTGGTCTTTAGTGCCACAGGGCCTCAGTTACCTTCAGGGGTTGATTTGAGAAAGACCCTTTTTAGTAAAACTAATTTATTATGATTTCTAGGTAAATCAGTGCTCTTTGAACTACAGGCAGGATTGGTAGCCCATGTATGGCATAGCTTTTTATCTAACTGAGTCTGATGATGGATCCACAGAGGGAAGAGGATGGAGATAAAGAATTATTCAATTCTGAGAGTTGGTGGACAGTAAATTAAAGAATTTGGGGGTTTTTTTTGCAAATGAGCAACAGGGCTGGTGCTGCATCTGAAATCACTTACTATTCACTCCATATTCAGTATGACCTGTCAATCCTTACAAAAGTGAAACCTTACTTTCATTTGAAGTTAAGTGTTAGTGATGTTAAGCCAGAGCTGCCTTGGCAACCACAAGTTATGTTGCTGTTGTTGTTGTTATCACTACTACATTGCATTGTGGGATATTAATGTTGGCGTGGTATCCAGTGCTTGCGTTTTCCTGGAAAGAGTATACACCTCATGTACTGCTGAGTTCATATTAAGATTTTGACATACCAAAAAACAAAAACCCAGATACTGTTTAAGCATATTAAATAGCATGTTATTGTGGAAATTTGGAGCAGCCTGGGCCTCTTCCGCATGTGAGTAACATTAGATACTCTTGTTTTCTGATGGGATACTTTTGGCCTGCAGACTACCAGTTAAGGATCACGAGATCACTGGTTACAAGGCCATTCATGCTTGCATTTATTTCTGTAGAGATGGGTGAGTTGTGATCTAATATTTAATTCAAGTGGTGACTACTTCAGACTTGTGTAGTACTGTCTGAGTGGACTCAGTCTGCAGTTTCAGAAGTTGGACATTTGGAAGTTGTAACACTTGTAACACAGAAAAATACAGTTAAGAGTGAATCACCAGCATGTAAAACAATTTAATATGGCTGCTGCTTTCTTTAAGACTCTTTACGTTCTGTTTTTGTCAGCAAATTACAGCTAGCTTAATTGATCATTGCAGCTGAAATACAGCTCTTGTTATTGGATTGCCTGGGGTTTACCTGATTACAATCCACTTAGAGCAAAACTATATAGCTGTTGTTATAAAGGTGTGGATTTTTTGTCATTCTGATTGAAGTAATTCAGATTGAAGATTTCAGGTCAAGTGCTTGTGTGTGATATGATCTAATGCAATCTATTTACAAATGCCAACATATTTGGTCAGAACTGCTGGCTGACTTGCTTAAATTCTGAAAAAATCACGATTGATCAGCAATAAAGATGGGGATCTATTATCTTGTCAGCACAGTAGTTGGCTTTTGTTATGTTTAATCGAGGAACAGCTTGATAATAGAATAGTGAATAAGTGTAAGAGTCTAAAGCCATGCTAGTAGCTGTGTTTGAGTGCCATCTTTTTCCAATGTCCACTTAGAGCCCACAGACCTCTTTCTCCCAGAACAATAATTGCAGACTACTTACTTGTGGTAATAGGAAAATACCTTGTGTGTTTGTGTGTGGGTGCTGTATATTTTGAGTTTTTATTTTTTTCTATTTCTACCTTAAAATGGAGTATTCTTCTTGCTTCACATCATCTTTACCTTCATGCATTAATGCAAGGACAAGAAAATGTCAAGAAGATAGCTCTCTGACAAGAAGACCCAAGAAATGATCAAAGTGAGGCTGATTACAGCCATTATAGTATGCCTACCATGTTTTAAAATGACAATATGACAATCAGTGCATGGCCACCCGCAGGAATGAAAGCTCCCACAATGAGCGTACTATCATTTGTTTGCAATGACAGTCTGTACTGATTTGTCGAATAGGCTTTCTACATATTTCATCACCGATGTCAAAAGAAGAGCTGATGATAACTCACACTCATTCCCTAAGAAACAATTGCGCCTTTTGGTACTAAAAGAAACACATTATGTCATGCAGAGTATGTCATTACCCTTATCCCCATCTTCCTTCATGATGCAATTAGATTTTTTTTTTCTTCAGAACAAACTTCTGATTGTGTTTTCATGTATTTTAGCAGCTGCTTGGATTTTTGAGCTAAAACATATGGCACAACCCCCTTCCTGACCTTGTCTTTGCAGCATTTTTTCTTCATATTAGAACAGTAGTGTTTATCCTCCCACATCCATCTCACTCTCATTTAGCCCTTCAAATACTCCAACCACAAGGGCCACTGGAGGCTGAGGATGTACAGTAGATGGTTGTAGAGGAGGGCAAGAGCATTAAAGCCTGATGGGAGAGCTGAGGAGAATGCAAGGTTACCTAAACAGGTTACTCCAGGATTTTCTAACACTCTAAACAGCTTTCACAGCCACACGGACAGGGGAAGGGTTCAAAGAGCAACAATTACAATCACAAAGGTGGACAAATCTCAGAGAGGTAAAGACTCATAGCATTTTCTATTAAATGTGCCTGTATGGTTAGATATAAACAAGCTAATTGAATGTTTAAGTAGATTATCGTTCTAAAGTTAATTTAGTAGCACCTTCAGCACAGAATAGAAGTGATTTTTGGTAGTCTTTCAAAACTTAGGGTCCAGATTCAGAATGGATGGCTTTCAACATTAGTTTGTATTACATCTTTGCACTCCCTTATTGCAGTGTTCTTCATCTCTGTCAAGCTGATTGGCCAATCAGCTGATTTCCTTGTCTTTCTCCCCCAATTTAGGTTCAGTTCAAGAGATAATCAGAGTAATATCACTTTACTCTGAAGAGGAGAGCCGTTATTAACACAAATACAGGAATTCATTAAATTTTTTCCTCTAAAAGTTCTATATAATGAATTAGCCTTTTTTTTTTTTAGATATGAAGATTTTGTAAAGGGATATTTGTAAGAATTGTTAAATTTAGGTGATAGCAATCTTTTTACAGCACAAGGTATTGCTGTAAAATCTGCCCAGTACTCCTCCTTGACTGCACAGCATGTCTTCACATGTGGGATTCAGCTGACACATCCTACTTTTAAAATCATCATAAAGCTTGTGCAAAATCAAAAAATGCTCACATTACAGTCACATACTATGCAGAGAAGGTGCCCCATTGGCACAAAGCAATTACAGAACCAACGCACACACACACACACACACACACGCACGCACGCACGCACACGCCCCCCCACACACACACACCCACGTACACATGCACACAGAAAGCTATAGTCTGCAGGCAACCAAAGAGAGACAAATTACCTTCCTGTCAGATAAAATCAGACTCGACATCATTTAATTAATTTCAGTGTATATTAGCATTTCTTATTGTGATTTTTTTTCCTCATTTTGCTGTGTCTCTGTCCTCCTCCAAGCCTTGTCCTGAGGAAAACATCAATTTGAAAAATGATCAGCGTCCCTTTCTGTCTATTCTTTCAGGCACTTCCCCTCCATATCTCTCTTGTCTCTTTTAATCTAAACAGTGCAGTTGCATATGAGATGTGCCTGGACTTAAGGTGTAATTTAAAGGGAAGACAGGGAGACAAGATCCCCCTATAATTTAGTAAAGCTCATTTTTGCTCCCAAGTTAACCCAAAAAGATCTTCAGTAGACTTCTCTTTAAACATCTGAGAGAAAGTCACAGAGAAATGTTGCTCTCTGTGGTTCACTCCATCATATTTATTCACTAACAGCATGCGGAGCTTCTCAGCAGACCAATAAGTTTAGGGAATACAAATTTCTCAGCCCTGTAGATGTCTGATTTGCTCAAACTTATCACAGTTGAGAGTCGATAGCTGTAGCTAACAAGTCAGGCTGTTGTTGTACAGGTCACATTCATCATAATGAAAGGAATATGCTGCTCACTTTAATAATATTACTCTTAACTATGTTTTATATTTATTTTTGGGTGAATAGCGTAGTTTGTAGGACCAGCAATTTGTTTTCAAATTCTAATAATAAATGAAACGGTTATAAAGGATAAGCTGCAAAGGGTTTCATATATGCACCTAAATAGTATACTATTTAGAACACATCGCTTTTGTCGTGAAAAATTTAACTAAAGTGTGCTTTTGTCACTGTGCCAGCATTGAAATGAAAATCACGCTCTTTGGTGAGACCATTGATTTCAAAACCATTCGGGACATAAAATAATGGAGCCTCCCTAATCTGCACTCTAATCTCTCTTTCACTTGGCATGGTGATGCATAATGAGAGATGTGAACCCACTGCTGCAATACAATAGCTGCTACTAATGCACTGCTGCACCAAAGTATGTAGGCAGTGGATTCAGGGCATGTGTGAGTGTGTGCATGTGTTACTGCTCTGTCACTCATTGTGCAAATATGTGTGCTGTCATGTTGAGTTGACCTTTTATTGTTTGCTTCATACTGCTTACACTATAGGGATTTTTTTTCTGTTTTAAACTACACTTGTGTTTTTAATCGTAAATAATCATTTATTAAGACTTGTACAACTCAAAATCCCCCCAAAAAGTTCCCCTTTTTTGGCAGAGTTAAGAGTGAACTAAAAAATAACACAAACTAGCTATAGATAATTTGTACTTTTCCCACAGAAGTTCATACATTAGGACAGTGTTAGCATCATGATGCAAACCACATAAAAAACCTAAATGAAAGGATGTACAGGATGAAAGTTGCGATAGAAATATGTGAAACATGGTGCACAATGCAAGCAAGTAGTGTTCGTTGCCTAAAAATAACCATATCATAACTTTTATATCTGCAAATTTAAGACAGTCTATATGAGAGATTTATAAAACAGCCACATGTTTATTTTGGCTTACAACATGAACAAACAATTATTTCTACTTCCATTGTTTCTTGAATTAAAAACAACCACTAGAGGGCATAGAACTGCACTTTCTACGATTAAATCATCCAGATATCGAGATATAAAAAGGCTTTTGAAAGAAACCGTCTAAAAAATGTGTACCAAAATGAACTTAAACGGACAGAAGAACTTCCACATGACGGATGACCCTGTTTGTACCAAAATCATTCAGTAAATCAGAATGTATCTTTTGTATCTTTCCTTTCCCTTTAACTTCTTAAAAAAAAAATACATCTGCTGACAATAATATCAGAACATGATATGACCTTTGATTCCAGAATGAAACAACTCTAAATTATGTGCAGTCAGCCGACTTTAATTGTTGATGTTCTTGACATATAGGTAAAGTCAAGCATTATGGTGTCCCTTTAAATGAATTCTGCAGCAACCATTTAATGCAGTTTGACAGAAAGAACACTTTGATACATTCAGTGATAATTCTGTTCTTTGCATGTCATTTCATGAATGTGAATCCGTGAATCTTTAATCAGTTTTACATTCCTCCAGATATGAAGAGTAGTCTTCCTCCTACCTCTATATAGTCTCTCACTGTGTCTCGATTTCTCCTCTACCCTGTTTTTGTTCTCAGTTAATCCCCTCCTATGCACACAAAGTCACGACCAGACAGTCTCACATCTACTCAACACCACCAAGGGATGACACTACCTGATATCTCTCTAGCAGATTAAGGCCTTAGATTGCAGCACCATAAACAAGTACCTGATCAAAGCTCTCTGTCACGGATTATCTCCTTCAGAAACAATGTACGATAGCATTGACACAGGTAAAGCTGCAAAATGTCAAGGAAGCTTGGGTCTTTATTGGTTTTCAGCTCAACTCTAGTGCAAAAGTGTGAGCGACATGGTCTGGTTTTTGAAAGGAAGCATCAGCAGGCATGCTAGAAAAACATGTCAGGCTTTGGAAGAAGTTTGGGGCATGTTGTCTACCTTTATTGACGAATATTTTATTCAAGTATATTCTGCACAAACTTTTGTCATTTTACTAGCCGACAAACCTGCTAAGCTGTCACTCTCTCTGCTGGCTCTGTTTGAAAAGATGTCTGAGAATACAGGCTCTGGACCTCTACTGGTTGTATGGAGTACCCGATAGATCATAATTACTTGCAGTATGTGTTAATGATTGCAGAGAAAAGTTAGTTTTTTTATGCAAGCTTCACTGTTGCCATCATTGATATTTCCAATAACTTGCGCATCAATTTCATTTGTCAATTATGATATTACATTGATTCAGAAACTAGGATGATGAACAAAGTTATTGTAGTGATACATGATATGAACTTTTGAGGCTGATACCAATAACTAATAATTACCAGTGTATCATGGTCAATAACACAAATGATAATTTCACATTTTTGTATTTTACAGAATTGTCATTATAACCTTTGTTTATGAACATCTAAGGTTGACAATGCTAAGATGTGTTAAGCAAAGGTGATTGATGAAATATTTGATATTCCATAGTTCCAATTAAACCAAATGTAACTGACTCACTATTACAAGAAAATGAAAGAAGTATGTTAATGTTTTAATTATTTAGTTCAAAAAGGCTTTTCTAGAACCGAGGGCTGTCTGCAAAGAAAACATGTTCAATTTTAAAAGGCATGTCACTGACTGTTCTGCTTAATAAAAACAGAGGAAATTGGGACAGCTGGTACTTTAAGTTAGTGAGGCTATTACAAGTACAGTTATTTGGCTTTGACCCTGTTCAAACACTGTAATTTTTATTATTTAATTGATACACAATAAAAATAAATTTCAAATAATTGGTTGATAATTTATCACCACCACAAAATATCATGTATCCATAAGTCAGTGCTTCATTAAGTTTGTTTTGTTTGGACAACTTTGTTATTTTGCTGTTCTTGATTATTCTTCTGATTCATCATTTAGTTTATAAAATAAAATATTTTTAAAACTTCCAAAGGAATGTGTTAAATGACTTGTTTTGTCAAACAGTCCAAACTCTGAGGATTTTTTTAAGATGTTCAGAGATGACAAGCAACGTATTCTCACATTTGAAAAGCAGGAACCATAACATTTTGAAAAAATCAGAAGGAATCAGTGAAAAGGTGAATTGACTCTCAGATTTAGTTGCAGATGTTTAAATTAGTATTCTGTTAGCTGATTCTCTATATTATCTGTGCTTACAAACTCTCTATGAAGTGAAACAATACTGGTGGAGAGCTGCCCTTTCTCCCTCACATTAAAATCTGCCATTGAGTTCTGCTGCGTCCATTGAGAGGAAAATACAAAAGTAAGGAAGGACACTCTGCTACCTTCTTTTTCCCCTATAGAAGGGGGTGTTTCAGGATCTAATTGATGAATAGCAGCTGTAACTAGGAGCTGCGTCCTTCAATTGAACTTTAATTCATATGTGCATCAATCATTTTTCCCCTTTTACAACATAATGGATACTCACAGCCCTGATTACTGTGCATTTTGTCCTTGTGATGTGTGCGTGTGTGTGTGTGTGTGAGAGAGAGACAGAGAGAGAGAGAGAATAAGAGAGACAGAGAGAGGAAAAACAGAGACTTCTCATTGGAAATGGTAAACAAGATACAAGGATATCTTCCTCTTTCTCTCTCAACATCTCCCTCTCTGTCTCCATTATGAAGTAAACAGGGCCTCAGCTGTGCTCTTTGCACGCCCCACCACTCAAATATTGAATTCTTTGTCCTTTATACAGACAAACCAAAGCAATGTGAATGGGTCTAAAAGTATGGGGTCTGGGGTAAAAACAGCGTGTGTGCGTTTGTCTATGTGTCTGTGTTATACACTAATACAGTTCACACCATCTCATTGTTAACATTCATCTCAAATTAGTGGTCAAACACCTGGTGCTCAAGGTAAGTTAGTAAATTCAAGAGCTACACAGTATTAATTGCCAGTCTATAGTGGTGAACCAAGGTTAACTTGTCAGAATCTTTCGAAGCTTTTGGGTTTTTAACAAATGTAGCAATATGATGTAAACGTTTAACTTTGCAAACACGCTTTTGCTGCCTGAGCCAAACAGTACAAGTGGGCTTGTCTTGTATCATACATTGTTAAGATAAAGGTGTGGTTGCTGGGATGGTTGCTTTTTGAGTCATGCAATAATTTTGGTTTGTTTTCCATCTTGGTTGAATCTAACTGGCAGCATATTTTACAGATTCTTTTAATCTGCACATAGTTGCTTTGAGATATTCAAGCCTCTTTCAAATAAATGACATGGTAAATTTTATCAGGAATTTTCTCAGCTTTGAAGTATTTAAAGTTCCCCCTCAGTTCTTCTTTAAAACCCCCCAGGTGTGCACGAGTGTGTAACACAAAGCAGGTGTAGATTCCTGTGGGTCTCAGAGGGTTTTCTCAAAGGAGGCTGAAAGTTACCGTTGGCTGTTCTGCCTGTTTCAACAGGTGTTTGATAAATCGATCCTATCTTCCTTTTGTTGCATTTCTGGGTAATGAGCACTGTTGTTACTGACTCCAGTAAAATGTACCTGAAGTCTGTTTCCAATCCCTCCGCTGTGGGCTCGGCTCTGAAGTTGCCGCACTGCCGTTCACTGCCTATGACGAGAGCATAGCTAACAGGCAGCGTTGCATAAGTTGCTTTTCTGTTCTTGATGTCACACAGTTTACCTCTTTTCCTTAAAACTTATGTGTTTTTACATGTGGCATACACAATATTTTTGAGTAGGAAATAGGTGTGTAATTTGACAATAAGCAAAAACTCTCAACTGACTGGCTGTTATCCTGATTATATCTGCTGTGTTGTGGCTTATAAGTTTTATCTGTATTGAGTAAAAACGTCTAAAGCTTAGAAGTATCATCATCAGCATGAATTTTATTGCAATTCTTCATTGAGTTGTTTTATTGTCCAGCTTTGATTAATTGCAAAACTTACAAATCTATCTCATGAAGCACCTAAAACGTTTAAGTTGTGCTTATACTTAACTGTATCTGTGGTTCATTTATCATACTGTAAAGATGATGGTATGTCATTGCATCTTTTATTGTTTGTATTGTGTTTGTTTGATAGCTTTGGTTGAATGAAAAATACATAAACAGTTATATAAGAAAAAAAATATGCTGGAGTTAGCTTTTTGTGGATCTGTTCTCTCTTTTTTTCATTTTAGTGTAATGTTTTATTCATTCAGATACAACAGAGACAACATACTCATGGCTTGATGATTTTGAATCATGGGGTGTGTATAAATTACTATACTTGTGTTTTACAATGTTTCAGTTTTGGAGTATGACAGATATCTTCCTGGTCCTGTTCATATTTAATAAATGGAGAATAATAATGACGGAGCAACTAAATTTGGATGTGATGCTGCCTGAGCCTCACTCTGTGCAGTTAAGCCTTTTCAGTTTCTCTCTTATTTTATGCTCAGCATTGTGAGCTCTGCTACCAGTTCTTTTTTTTTCAGCAATCAGGATCAGGTGCATGAAAATTGCTTTCATTCCCCTGCCTTGTGTAAAACCTTCAAAGGTGAACCACAAAGCAACCTACCAGTGAAACACGCCTTTCTATTCTAATAACATCCTCATCATTGTTGGAACCAGCGGAGGCACATGCACATAAAATGAGTTCGCCTATCACCTAGTCGCTAGCTAATGAGCTACCTAATTTAATTCATTACCGGACCATACAAGGGTTTGACTAATGAGGGTGACCCTTTGCTGAATACAAAACCTGCATCTGATCATAGCTGTTGGGGATGAGAAGAGCAAGATGTCTCTTGTGTTCTTGAGACCCAAAATTAGTTGTGGTTTTATGACAGTGCTGAATTTCTCAAGTCAGTCAAATGGATTGGCTTAACAATGGAAAAGATGGATTATTTAATACTCACATAGCTCTGATCTAACCAACTCAAGCTTACAAGGACAGTTCCAAGGAAAACAAAGAACAGTTCTGGCTCGGCATGTGTTCATTTATCTTTATTCTTGCTTTTGAATTCCACTTAAATCTATGGAAACAGGTCAGATTTTGAACGTGTTTTGGGTTTTGTCAGGATTTTACTTTGGTCTCATCTATCAAACAGTAACAATGTCACTGTACAAAATAGATAGGTCTACTGACCCAAGTGTCAGCCCTTCATGGAAAAACCCCTGAAAAGAAAGAAATACCCCCAAACCCACCTTTTTTTGCAATCTTTTTTTTTTCATTTCTCTCTCTGTGAGACCAAATATTGAAAGAGAGCTCTGTTCTGTATTGAGTCGGACTCTTTTTGCCGGTCAAACCTGTTGTATAGGTGAGGAGAGAAAGGGGAACACATTCATTCACAGCCTCATGTGCCCTTGTACATCTCCCCAGTTTTAGTTCTCTCTGAAAGCACGGAGGCCTCGCAAAAAGTCCATTAAGGCCTATCTTAATGAAGAGGGACGGGACACAATGGCACTCTCCGAGAGGTGAGTGGTGATCAGAGAGGTAGATGAGGAGTCCAGCTCATCCACATTCCCCAGTGGACAAGACAAGGCTTTTGGACTTCAGCCTGTGCCGATACAGCAGGACGGGGTAATGAATGGAAAGGAAGCACCGCCGGAGCCATCAACTCACCGATCTCTCATCAGCACTACTCCCACCGGTGTTTCATTAATATACTCCCCCTTCTCTTCTCACGGCATTGTCTGAGGTGTCTGTCCATGCCACAATAGCTATTGTTCACTCTGAGGTAGAGAGTTAGAGAATCTTGAAGGGGGAAATAATGAGTAATTATGTGGTTTAACTGACCTCCACTTGAAATGAGGTTTTCTCAAGTCACTCTCACTGACAAGATGTCTGTCATTGAGATGAAAGGCCTGCCCCGTCCAACATGATGAGCCCAACTGTAAAACATCAGTTTATATATATATTTAACTCAATCCAAGCTTGCTTGCTAAAGAAAATAAGAGGGTGTGAGATGAATTAATATTATGTTCCAAGTTGGGTTAGCTATTTCAAATGAAGTTGATCATCTAGTGTATCTGACAGAAAAAACTTGAAACTACTCAGGTTTTTTAACCTTGAATTGTCCTGATAATAGTTTTACAAAAATGCATTCTTAAATTGCCATCAAATTATCATCAATGTCAAGTTTCAAGGGCAACCACAACACTAACATGTAGCTGCACTCCATAGGTCTGCAGTCACAAGCAGCCTTTCCCTCCCTGATGAAACCCCGGCGGGAGTCAAGAGAAACAGAAGAGTCAGAAGAGGATGAGGACCAACAGTGGAGGAAGACTGAAAATAAACAAACCAAGATGCCTTGTTTCAATTTGATTGTGTAGGAAATCATTTCAACAGCTTCTAATCGATCACAAAAGTACCTGAACAAAGCACATTATTATATTTAGAGAGCATCTGCGCCATATTTAGAATCCCTCCCCCCTGCCTCAAGCATGGTTCTTAGGAGGAGTGCCACCTTCCTCACAAGATGCTGTGCCAGGATTGTGAGCCTGCTTAGAGAAAAGAGAAGTTATTTAGTGTAGGGGGATGTTCCCATTAGGGTGATGAATGGCCTAATTACAGGAAGTAAACAGTCCCTGGGAGATGAAAGACGAACTGGGGTCTACCAGGAGGGAAGAGTCGATGTATTACAGGCTCCATCCAGCCTGGATTAAGGAGGGATGCGCAGCTTGATAATGTGTTTTGTGTGTGTTTGTGTCAGCGTCTGTGCATGCACACATTTTTTTTGGAGTTCCTTAATCCTTGTTACTTTTCATGTATTGTCGTGTTGTTTGGTTTTGGGGGACGACATCCAGTCAAAACTTTCTAGCATCGATTTCATTATTTCACCAAGGTCATTCACTTAAATATGCTTTCTCTGTGTTATTTAAATGTGTAATATCAATTCAAAGACAGCAAAAAAAAACTGTTTGTTCTTTTTTTAAAGGTGCGGTTTCAATAAGCCATGGTCAGTGTTCAAATGTTTGCTAATATCAGGACAGTGTGATATGGACCAAAAACCATATCTGGTAATACATTTCACACTAGATCTAGAAAATAAAGTTAATGTTCTCATCAGACTCTGGATACACCAGAAATATAAGAGTCTTACAATGCAAGTGCTTTCCTTCAAGCTCCTAATATTAGTTTATGTGTGTGTGTGTGTGTGTGTGTGTGTGTGTGCATGTGTGTGTTTGTGTAGGTGAATGAGTAAGAAAGTAGACAGAGCATGACTTAATTTATTCAAACAGTTGATTTCAAAAATACTCAGCATGCTTCCTAACCCATGATCCTGCATTTTTGGAAAACTACACCTCACAGTTTTGTCCTGTAATATATCCAATGCAGCTGAGTTCATTTCAGTGACCACAATGACACCTACACACAGGCCATCACATAAACCACCATTAACTCACTCAATGTCCCCTGCACACTGCTGCCCCTCTGTTTCAAGTCCAGACTGAGCTATTCAGCATTTTTTATGATCGATTACACAGCTAGTCAGGGGGAACCGCTGGGCCTTTGGGGACCGAAGAACACACACAGAGACACACAGAGAGACTCACTACTGTTCTGCTGCCCATGTTTAAAAGCTTCCTTTAACCTTGATCATGAACGATGAAGAACATGACAGCTAATAAGTGTTTTTCATTGTTCACTGTCCCTGTAAATATATAAATCTCCCTCAGTTTTTACAGGAAAGGGTAAAGTGGATGGGACGGAGCTAAAGGTGTGTGTGTGCGTGTGCACATGCGTGTGCGTGTGCGTGTGTGTGCGCGGTTGCGTGTGTGTGTGTGTGTGTGTGCGCGGTTGCGTGTGTGTGTGTGTGTGTGCACGGTTGCGTGTGTGTGTGTGTGTGTGTGCACGGTTGCGTGTGTGTGTGTGCGTGCGTGTGTGCGTGCGTGTGTGTGTGCGTGTGTGAGAGAGAGAGAGGGGACTGGTAAAATGCTACATGAGAGGGAAAGACTTATTGCAACACTCTAGCGGGTATTAACCTACCACAATAACAGTTAATTCAAAATTATGTAAATTCAAAAAGTTCTTCAGTGCAAAAATTAGAAATACAACAATCTTCTTGTAATAGGTAAAAAGTATCACAAGAAAGGACAAAAAGTAACTAATGTTAGCCCATTATGTAAATGGGAAAGGTTAATCCAGGCTTAATTTGGTTTTTACTACTCTTCCCTCCTGAGTCACATGCATATATCCACTACATGTGGTTTCATGTAATGGTGCATATATTTATACATCAAATCCTTTGGTAAAAAAGGCTAAAAGGTCAAAAGGTTACGGGGTTGAAAAGCTATTGAATTGAGAGGCGGAGCTAATCTTTAACACTGGCAGCATCACAGCCCCTTGAATCCATTTTTGCCATTCTTGGAAGAGAGGGACGGGGAGAAGGGATGCCAGCTTCCATGAGTGGTAGTGCCAGGGCAGACGGGAAATCAGCAGGCGGCATTCTGGGAGTGTGCCGGTAAAGTAGAAACACAGTGCGGCAGGCAAGACTTGGTACGCCCCCCTCTTCCCACTTCTGCCTAGCTCCTTCACCTTCCCCATCACACCCACCTCCTCACAGTATGGAGTGTTTTATCCCATAGGATGGTCTCTATTTTTTTTTCTTGTAATCGATCCCCATTTGTCCAATTTTTTTCTGCGACTCCATCACCACATCTTTATCACTATTGAAACAGCATGTCTGTGTCTGTTAAAATTTTCACGGCTATACGCTTAAAATGGTTACAGAGTGCTGTTTAAGGTTTTAATTGTTTGAAGAAAATTCTTCTGGGACTAAAATAGTGTGAGCGAAACAGTGAGGGTGAGATTGTTCCAGTGAGCCCTTCTTTTAATTGCGTATTCCTTGTGACAGATTTCCCTTTTTGGTGGAAAATTAGCTCTATACTCTTAAACAATAAGTGTTCAGGCGACACAAGCCAAGGGCAACAATTCACATGAGTATACATACACAATGCTCCCACAGACGGCACACACTACACACACACACACACACTGCACACTGTCAGACCGACTCGGCTGCACCCTCTGTTACAGACTTTATCCGTTTACCTCGTCCTGTCTCTCTTTTCCAGTGTGAAGAAGAAGCTCCCCGTCCTCGTTCTCTCCCACTGAGGAATCTGTTTATTATCTGTTTTCCAACAAGACCATCCCCTCACCCCCTTCGACACCCCCCCCTTCACTCGTGCCCTGAAGTGTGGATCACAGGAGATGAAAAGGCTTAGGCAAGTGAATCTCTCTTTTTCCCCTCACCACACATTTCTGGTAGTTATTCATTCATGACAAAACCCATTCACGCTCTGACAGCCTATGTCCCCACTGATGTATGGTGTCGTCTCTAGC
>JAQNCA010000005.1:14648978-14667584 GCA_029783725.1 Acanthurus tractus
CACACACACACACACACACACACACACACCCACACCCACACCCCCACCCTACCCCCCACCCACCCACTCACACACACACACACACACACACACACAGCCCTCTTCCAATTCTGTCCTGAGTATCGCTCCGGCTCAGGCAGGATATGACGTCGGGTTTGGGGGTTTATTCAAATATACGATGGCTTTGATACATGACGGAGAAAAAAAGCTGATGGGGGTTAGCGCCAAGAAATCTGTTTAAGATCACATGTCTGAGAGCGATGTCCCTGCTGTGTGAATGTGAATGAAGCAGGGAAATTAATGCTCTACCCTCTCTTTCTCTCTCTGTTTCTCTCCCTGTGTTTCTCTCTCTCTTATTTATTCACATATTATTTCGTGAGCACATAACCCCCACGGTTTCTCTGTCAGACCTGGCAAATGCACAGTGAGGGCGGCCGCAGATGAATATGATTGCCCTCTCTGTCTTCCCCGATGCTTGGGTGCGAGGAAATCAGAGTTATTTGTAATGCTGTTTGGGATGGTAAGGGTCAACTTGTAAATCAACCTGTTTTTTCTGCCCTTAGAATTCATTAGCATACAGAGCAGAGAAACATGAGTCTCCTCTCTTCAGAGCACTGGATGCTCTCTGACTAGTGTGATAGTGTGTAAATTTTCACACGCTGTTACCAGCACACACAGTTGCTCTATATAATACACATTTTATCATAGATGTAGCAAAGGCCATCTCATTAAAGCTTCAGATATGTAGTGCAAGTGAATGTAAATGACACTTAACCAGAAGTGTGCCTCCATTTGCAACAATTTCATAAAATTCAATGAGATCAACAAGAATTGTATGACACAGGCAAGCTCAACCACTTGAGTTATACTTGAGTGCAGGACTATGAATGCCTTCAGAGAGTCTGGAAATGTATGCCATTATCAGCGTATGCAAATGTCTCTTCCTCTGTATAACAGTTGCCATGCCGAACAGCTATAAACGTATTTTGAGTCTGACATGGTCGAACATGTCTGTCCTTAGTCTAAAATTTAGGTATGAACATATTAGGTCCATTTTTTTAATTTTAAAACACATATGAAACACAAGTGCAGATAATAAATTTTTTTTTTTTAAAACAATCTATAGTTACTTATATTCATCTACGTAAAACTACACAACTCACACAACTATGTATACATACATAAACTTAGTTGAGCATTTAAGTTTTATAAAGTTAGTTACGTACTTCACTGAATTGGTGGGCAACAAAACAAGCACAAATAAACTTAAAATTTGACTTTAAATGAGTTTTAATTTTCCTATTGTCTTCTGAACAGGCAAATGTTTGGGTCTTGGTGGCAAGAAAGAATGAAAGCATCCCCTTAACTTAGAAACCCTTACTTTTATTTTGCCAAACTACACTCCTGTGTGTAGCATGGTGTTACAAGAGATTATTTTCATCAGTTGACTTGAATAATCTTTTGTAATATCTCATCACTTTCAAGCCCACTTGTGTGTAGAAAGGAAACATGTTTTGGCAGAGGAAAAAATTCTGCATATGTGAGTCTATTCTCAGCTCGGATCTCAGATCAAGAATTGGCTGATACCCCATTCTTTCACACTCCCACCGACTCTGTTGTGACGCTTCTGCTGATTTCTGTGAATACCCCATTGGTTTGGTTAAAATAAATTCCTGATAATTTGGCTTGTGTTTCAGTGCATTATTTATTCATGTCAGTTTCACTTTACAATTTGCAGCCAAGATGAGAAGTATTTTAAAAAATGAGTATAAACATCTATTTCAAGTACCAAGTACAGTGTGGATATGTGTTCAATATATGTGTGAAAAAATTTCAGTTGTCAACTGAATCTTGCTGCCAAAGTAAGTATTTATAGAAATCTTAACAGGAAACATTAAAATATGCATGCAGTAGTATAGGAATGTTATTATCAACCTTAACATTTTTTTCACAAGGACGTGCAAAGGAAAAAATATGGCTATAAATGTTGCTGTTTTCTGAAAGCAAGAAGTTAGCATTCTAATTATATCTCGCTTTCTCATATTTTATATGTTATCTTGCAGTTAGTAACAAGTTTCATCGTAATGCAATGTTATATGCCTGTTACACAACTAAAAAAAGGGCTTCCATACTTGTCCTTTATTCTCATAATAAAAGAATAAAACAACTAAGTAGCAGTAATTGTAAACTACTGTAACCAGTTAAAGGACAGTGACATTTACTTTCAATTGACTCCACAAATATACACAAAACATGGCTTAACAACTAACAGGTTTAACAGACCAAACAATTGTTTTTAATGATGCCCATTGCTTGGTCTGCATTACATAAATAAGCCTAGCAGCATGCAGACTATTCCTCTGCTTGAAGGAGGCTGGGGCCATTTGGTGAAAAAATGACCATAGACACTTTTTTCATATTGAACAATATAAATTTTTAACAGAATATAAACTGATATTGCTGGGAGTTTTAAGAGTATCCTGCCTCTCAATGGAGTTTTAGAAGCCAGAGTATGTATTTATATATATATATATATATATATATATATATGTATTAATGAACATAGTCACCCTTGTACAATAAATATTTACATCATGTTATTCTATTTTTGGTCAATAGACTGTAATCAGTAGTTTCACCGATGAATATGTATGTGTCATATATATATAAAATTTATAATAGTAAAAAAGATTAAATTCCATCTTTATGTAATAGTTTAAATGTAGCTTTAAAAGTTATTTTATCTGACAATAGTTCAAGCTCCACACAGAGACAATCATGCTCTCCCTTCAAGCTGGAAACTATAAGTTTAAACTTGGCTTCTCCATGTGTGTTAGATAGGTCTCTTATCTTGCGTCACTTTCAACCTAGCTCTTGAAAAACACCGTTCTTCATTCATATTAGTGCCAGCAAGGCAGTTGCTCACTGAACCCTTACAAAATAGTTTGGCTAAGAGGATTTGGCTAATATCTCATTAGCTTAAAGGCAACAGCTCATTCTGCCCTCGCTTTTATTTGGACAGCAGAGCTCTGGATTAACACTCTCTAAATAACAAATGCCACCAAGCCAATTTATTTGGCTTTGTTCATTTTAATTCAATTTCCATTACCCCCTTCGAAACAGTCTGAGATTGTTTTTTTTTTAGCGTGTGAAAAGCTACCAGGTTAAGGATAAGGCTAAAGGTTGACAGCAGTTTTGTGAAATAATCAGCAGGCAAAGTGGAAGAGACAAGTGAAGCCAACATCCCAGTATCAGTACAGTACCAGCTCCTGCTACAGTAATGTGCTCCATGCCATGCTGAGACACAAGCTAAGAACTGCTGTCATACTGTTTGTTAAGCTCTAGCGAAGAAGGGAACACCATGCTTGTGTATGTTCCTTTAAATCATCACAACATGACATAACAAAAAGAGGAGGTGGGGGGGGTGCTCTTACACTGCATGTGTAAAAGCCTTTTCTGTTCACAGACATTTCCTGTCTGCTGATTTGTGTGGGGATTTACTGTCTGTTCTGCTTTGCTCCGCTGACTTTTCAGCTTCTCCGCTCAAACTGCTGCCTTGTCCTCATTCTCCAAATCCATCCCTCTATCTTTAACCATGATAGATTTGCACTAATGAAGCTTCTACGGAGCATAATAGGACACAGCTTGATATTTTAGACCTTGCAGACTGTGTATTTTCTAACAAATTGACAGTTTCTCAGTTTATCAGATGATATAAATATCCTCTGCTCTCTGATGCCCTTGATGATCACATGCTCTCATCTTCTTTGTGGACGCACACTGTATATTTGTGCATCTTCTCTCAGGACTTTCTCTAACATGGACCTATACCGTGCTTTATAATTAAGCATCTAACGTGGTTGTCTGTCTGTATCACTGTGCCAGACAGGCAAATGGGGCCAGCAGTAACATTTCAGAGCATTTCAGCATGCTGTAGCTACACCCTGGGGCAGCTGCAAGAGCTCACGCCAGCACATTGTCGTCCCCCTTAGCCTTTTTCTAGTCAGAGACATTTGCCACGCTGCCACTTTTTCCCTCTCGCTGCTTTTTGCTCGTGTCTGACACATCTTTGTTGTTCATTTCTTATACATGCCATCTTCCCCCAGCTGCTGCAGCTCTTCCCAGCCATTCAGCCCATTAAATTGGTGTTTACCGGCAGCAGAGATTGTGTCCCAGTCTCAAGCAGGGCCACCCAAACACTCCATCAACATGAATAAAATATGGTTGTGACATTACACACGAAGCACTCCTGGGGCCCCAGAACCAATGAGGTTCAAGTGGGAGGCAGGGTTGGTAGGCTGGGTTGGTAGGCTGGGTTTGGGTAGTGAGGGTGGTGAGTAGGTGTTCAGTAAGGTAACTTTCTGTAAGGTAGCACCGCAGGAGTCTTGACTGGAGTCATAATCCAAAAATAGTGTGGTGCATCCTATGAAACATAGTTCAGAAGGTCACCAGAAAGAAGAAATACTGGTTCTATCCGGGAAATAAAGTGCCTTGTACCACTTTTTGTCAACTTGGCGCACAACGTGGCACATGCTGAAAATACTGACTTGCATCAATAAATGTCAACACAAAATCATGAAGATAAGTGCCACTGTAAACACAGTAGTCTAATAAACAGTTGTTGTGATGTATTTGATGTTAAAAGATGAACTTAAAGTTAAAAAAAAAAAGTCTCTTGATCATTGGCCCTCTTGCTGTTTGCTCATCAGCTGATGGAGATTTAACATCACATGCTTGACACATGCTGTCCGGCCAAACGGGTCACAGCCATAGAAGCACTTCTTTGGGAAACCCTGCTACAAAAGGTACAGTACACCATACTGCACTGCTAGTTACATTTTTTTGGTATATAAGGGCAGATTTATTAATAAGTCATTCGATAACAAAAATCCAGGATAAATATTTTGGTTTATTGTCAACCACCTGAAAAACATTCTTCATTTACCTTCCATCAAACAGGAAGAAGAAGCTGTTTAACCATTCTTTCTTTTTTGACAACATGCTGGTTTTATTAACAGAATTTGTCTGTAGGTTTTTTTGATTCTAGCTAATTAGAAAGAATGTGAGCTCGCTCAGCTGTTCACACATCAAGGTACAACATTTTCATGTTGGGCTACATGAAAACATCCCATTATGTCTGTATAGATGTGCCAGCAGCCCAATGCAGCGGGTCCCCAGTGTAGCTAAGGTGCACTCCAAAAGCTAATGGGTCTTCATTTGTTTACCTTATTTGTTTGGCAAGCCGTTCCTGGGTAATTGTCCCTGCTAATCATTTGTTGGCTGCTTGGCAATAGTGGGGTTTTAACGTGTATGAATTTAGAATGCTGCTTCAGTAGGATAAAGAAAGTAAGAGAGCTAAAAGACTTCATCCAAAGTCTCCCATACTTTTTCTGTCGGTGCGTTGAATACACACTTCCAGCACACTTTCAACAGATTTTCTTCTTTACCCAGATAAACATCGCTTTTTCATCAGTGAGAAGAGATTTGAAAAAATTAGTAGTTAAGTCTGATAAAACTGGTTTTTTTTTGTTTGTTTTTTTCGGTTTATCACTATCTTTGGGTCATCATCTAGGCATCTGCTCAGACTCATACTGGAGAAATCTCCTCAGAATATTGTCCCGCTCGCTGTTACAGATAACATTCACTTTGGTTTACATCGTTACAGCAGAATTGCATGCTTAGTCTCTGCACAGCCCCATAACCAACCCCACATTCAGCACAAAAAAATGCTTGCACATCCAATTTACAAACTTACCTTGCTTTTTACGCACCGGCTGCTCTCCAAAAATACACGTATCTCTGATATCTGTACCCGAGTGTCAACTGCCGAAATGAGTTTTGCACTTTCACAATAAAAAATTGTCAAGAAGCATAGGCATTTTTTCAACTTGTACTGAGTGGTGCTCTAATGTGCCTGCAAATGAGCTCACAAATCTCTTAGGCCATAGCACTGCATCTTTGAGATAGCAGAGAAATGGTTTCTGTATGCGAATACGTCTAAGTGGATGCATCCGTGTGAATTTGCTGTATGCATATATACAGTGTGGGTTTCCAGGTTGTAGAGGCGTAAAATGTGACTGTGTGATGTATCATAAGTAGAATCCTTTGGGCTTTTTATCCGATTACATCCAACAACCAGCGGCATCTTTGACCATATTTCAAAATTGACATCGTTTGATTTTGCGTTTTCATCGCAGTTCTCTGAGGCAGTGTGCTTCTGCAGGTTTTGCTTTTAACTCACTTAAACTTCTGTCACACTGAAGAGCGGCAAGGGAAATTAAGTAATGGGTTTGGCAGTGTGCAAAGGGAAGGGGTAATGACAGAGACTGTAGCAGGAGTACCTTTCTCTACCTTTCTTCCTGGACCAGGTCTTTTTAACCACTTCACATCTATGCTCTCCTGCCTCTCCTCATTTGGGCAAAATGCTTCTGAGCTGCTGAATATGAAAGAGGGCTCCATTTTGAGCCATTTTTTTCATCCTTTTGTTTCATACCTTTTTTTTTAACCACAGCTCCCAATCATGGTCCCTCTTTCCGCAAGCAAATGACTGGAAAAAGGCTGCTCATTTCTTCAAAGCCCCATGCATATCCAACATTTTGAAATATTAATAAAGGCTCATTTTAAATAGAGGATGAGGCCCTTTTTTGCTTTTCTTGCAACAGCTCTCACAATCCATTCCTATTTGCCCTCTTGCGTTGAGCAGTACGGATATCTGCAGAGATTGGATCATGGGCCAAGTGCGGATTTTGCTAATAATCTCCTCCGCTTCATTAATGTGATAGCTGTGGACAGGCAGGCCTGTGTGCCAAGATGAAGGAGACAGCTGAGGTGACTTCTGAATTTCTCTTCAAAAAGACAAAAAGAGAGGCAGAGTACAGCTGCCCTGTTCTCTCTCATTCCCATTATCCCCCTACTCATCTTTTCATCTTCCTCTCTGTGGCAGGTGGTTTACAGAGAAACAAGCGATTCTAACGGGGTATTCAGAGAATAACCAGTGCAGCATAAAGTGGGCAATTAACATAAAAATACCCTCTTCAACCATGCCAAGTAAAAGCGACTCAGCAGCAAATCTATGCAGACATACACCTGAAGTGGAGGTACATCTTTGTGTAGGCATGTTTACCAAAAAAAATGTTCATTATCTCTCTTGTTGCGGTGATGAAGACATTTTTCTTTGGTCTGTCTCTCATCTTTCTTTCCACAGTCACTTTATCTTAGCTTTCAAAAGCACATCCACAGTTTAGAGAACACTCTGAATCTCCAAAAAGACAGTTCATGAGATTTCTATTTAACTGCGTCGAAAAAAAGAGAGCTTTTTAGAATTAAGTGTTGAACACACTTCCTCTGTCGTCTAATTACCTACAAAATCGGTGTCTTTACCCCAAATGAGTAAACGGTAAATTTTAACTTCCATGACGTTTACAAAAATTTGGAATTTGTACAATTTAAGTAGTCATTGATGAGTTCCCAAGCTTTTACTCAACACTTAAGCATCTGTGTTTTCGTTGTAGACATCATTAAATCAATCCTCATCCAAAAATAGAGATAAACTGTCGCTCCTCGCTCTGTTTAAAAACTCACATCAAGCTCAGTTGCCTTTGTCTTGTGAGTGGTGCATACGGGATTCTTTCATTAGTCCTGTTTCCATATAAAAAGAGTTTTTCGACACTGTAGGCACAAATGTTCTTTGTCTGTGGTTTTCATACAAACACAATAATGTATCAACCTTTTGAATGTGTGCAGTTCATGATCTTGACTCTTATTTAGCCAGTTGAATACAGAGAAACTCAAATGAAATTAATGACGAAATGTTGGAGCTGAAATGAACTTCCAGCTGATTCTTTTATAAACATTTATTATCATAGTGTATTTTTAATTCAGTGCCTCTGGCAACAAATTAAGTTATTGCTTACCCTGAACACCTGTCATAAAACTCCAGCACATCTGATCAGAAAATATAGCAAGGTGCTATTTCATTAAACCCTTGTATGGCAAAATTCCAAAAAGTCAGAATCTCAAAATTTATCACTGTTATTATATTTTTAACTGCTAACTTCAACTGACTTAGTATTAGTTGACCAAACTGCTAATCTAACTTGGTTAAGGTCAAGTCATCATACTCTGCTATATCCAACTGAGACACATTCACTGAATCTGCAGTATGTCCAGCATCAACAAGACTTCCAACAAGACTTTTTCTGTGAATTCAACTCTAAGAAGGCAGCAATTGTAAACAAATCAGTGAAAAAAAAATCACATTCCACAAAATACAGGCTGTCTCACTGACTTTCCCCCTATTAGAGTAGGTGGGCTTATGAATATTATTATGGAAACATATAAATAAAAGAACATGAAACATACCATCTGTACCAACATAAATACATGAATATATGCATGCTTACTTCATAGTTTAACTTAATTCAGAAGAATTGACCACCAAGCTAAATCGGTGGAAATAAAGTCCAGTGAAGTGTACTCATAGACACATATACACATACAGATTCCCAAACACACATATACAGATACAAACACACACATACTCTTAGAGACCCACCCGCCCACACATATTGTGCAGGATGCACACAGTGGAGCAGACAGGGTTTGGCTGCTGTCAGTTGTCATTGTTGAGGAGCTCTTTAGAGGAGGACAGACAGTCTGTGGAGGCTGATTGACAAGCATCGTCAATACAGCTCTTTTTATCCCGTCAAGTTGAGAGTTTTTTGTCATTAAAAATGGGTTCTGAAGCGACTATCTTTCTTCTTTTGTTTTCTCAAAGCTTGCATCTGTACGAGGATCAACTTATTTAACAAAGTCTGGAGCTGTTGCTTCATCTATGGGTACTGCAAATAGTAAAAAAAAAATGTTTCTGCTATTTTTGTAGGTTCATATAAGATTGCGGGAAGAAAAGTTTAAACTGAAATGTTCAGTGGCTAAATTGATGAGCTCTTGGACAAAAATGGACTGTGGGCCTCTGCTGTTCTGTGGGCTCTTTGGGCCTTAGGGGGGTCTACAAAATGAGTTGTGGTTGAGCTGTATATGCTTCTGGAAAAGGGACTGTCCGATATTTCCTGTCTAAAGTTAACAAGTCTGTCTGTATCACTCATATCTGCACCCAAGTGCCAACTGTCAAAAATAAGCTTTGCACTTGTGCAATAAGAAAATAGTGAAGAAGCTAAGACAATTGCAGTTTGCATTAGCAGTGTCATAATCTAACCCAGATCCAGCTGTAGAGCTATTCAAACCAGGTAGGCTTGTATGAACTGTCGATAAATTACCAACACTGAAGTTTGAGCACTTTTACGCTTTGCTTCTTGTAGATCCTTCTACAAGGAAAGCTGTAAACCTCCTGAAGCAATGAAAACTGCTATGGAGGGAAGCAGAACGAAATTATATTGTGTACCAAGAGTGTCACTGCTATTACGCTGTTTTTGATAAAGCTTAAAGTTATAGAATAATATAAATTAAGTCTGAAATTACAAAATCTTCATTACCTGAGCAGCTCTTGATTGTGGACACTAACTGTATATCAGCAGTAACAGAATGGGAGTCTCCGGTCCTAGCAGAGTGGCTGGTCTGAGGACTGTTATACACTTGGCATGCAGCATGCAGCATGGTATAAACTGACATGAGCTTTGTCTCTTCTTCCAAATCTACTTTGAGCACTGCTTTGCTTCTTCAGAAGTTCCTCATTGTCCAAAACGATTTGTCCTGTCTTTGATGATAGTGATCAACCAATCAACTCTGGCGCTCAATCCAGGGATAGGAGAAGATCTTTTTTGAGGTAGACAGTTGATGTGGAGGATGGCCAAATCTCCATTCACTACAGGCAGACTGTGCAAGTACTGCCAAAGGCTGTCCAAATATCCATAAGAGGCTGCTACTCATAGGGGGCCTTTGACTCTCGGGGGCCCCCTGCACTATGCAGCTTCAGTTTTGTCTGCCAAAGACATTTATAAAAAACCCCTTTTATGTTCATGAGTTCTCTATTGAACTGAATTGAAGTGAAGGCAGTGTACGGATGCCAGTGCGCTAATAAAAATTACTGCACAAAGAGTCGGTTCTCACTTTTGTTTTCAGGTATTTTACCCTTGAGACAAGAGGAAAGTAGGTGTGTTCAGATAACAGAATATTATTAAGTGTCAATCAGTCGCTGAAATACAGGTGTGAGGATTAGGATGGTGTCAAGCTGAGATCACAGTTTCATTAAAGCAGTTTGCCTCCCATTAAGCATTTATCTGTTTACCTAATTAATTCATATGTTTACCAAATATGACTACGGGTAGTAACGTTATCCCCTGCTCATCACTGTCACAGCAGGTTGACGGATGATGAGGAGCGTTCATAATTGTGAATTAATTCACTCATCTGTGGTGAACACCCGTAGCTGGCTTGTGGAACAAAGCATAAAAAGACACTGATGTTTTGAGACTGTTTGCCATCTTTCAACTCTTTCAACTCTTTTTTTTGGTTAATTACTTTTTTTTTCAGATTCTATATAGTGATGCATGGTGAATATTAAATACCTTTGTGTGTGCCACCTTCCTGTCTGTGTCAGTATAGGAGATCTGCTTGTACAGATATACAGTGTCAGAGGTTTTCATATAATATCTGTCTTTAGAAAACCTTCAGCCATCATCCACTCTTCAGATGCAATTAGTATCACATACATAAGCTGTTCATGTATGCTTCTTGATATTCCAAGGCTAATGAACAACTGGGAAACATTCTACATAAATAACAGATTGCCTTACATGATAGAGTTATTTCCTCAAAATGAATTAAAACCTAATCTACAATGCACAGATTTCAGAAGTAGCATGCAAAAATACTTTAAGAAAGACAGGGAGAGTAAATGAAAGTGTGACAATTAAGAAATATATTTTCATGAGGGCTTTTGAGTCACAGCACATTTTTGGAGCAGTCTGACAGTTCTCAGTTTTTTTTAATGTTTTTATATATAAGTATTGCCTTTTTTTCCCAAGGTGTGTTGGTAGTGGGTCATTAACTCGACTGTTACTCAGCTCCTAGGGAAATGGGCTCCTTTTGAGACAAGATGAGCTGCAATAGCTCCCCCTGCTGGATTTAGGGCACACTCAACAATTTTCTTCTCCAAGAATGGTCATTGTGAAGTTAGATTTGAGTAATTTTGGTCATTAAAAATAAAAAAAAAAACCGATCCAATCAGATCTGTTAGCACTTAATTATAAATAGTAGATGGCACCAAAATAAAAAGAAATAAAACTTGGATAAAGTCTTTAAAAAAAAAAAAAAAAAAAACTTTCATTCATTTGACAAAATAATGATGATAAATTGTCATCATGTTATAAAATACAACTGTTTAGTGTTGACACCAGGCAGGTTGGAGTGTGCCACCTCTTGAAAAAATGCAGTTGGAAGAATTAAAAATCACTCAGAAATAATGCTTCACCCACATGTTTACATCAAGTGGGATGTAGTCTAAGGACCTAAACTGCTGTACAAGTGTACATGAAATCCTATTTCCTGAAAACAAAGCTATAGAACATTCAAGTGGCTATAAAGAGATCAGCATCTGTCCTCTCACTCAGCTCTGGAGGCTGGAACGACCTGCTTGACTGCCACCAGTGGTCGTCTCCCTGCCAGTAGAGGTGGGAGCAGCAGGTACACAGGGAGCTTCATGATCACACTCAGCATGGATCGGCTCCATTGAGCATTCCATTGAGCATCTGGCGGTCCGTCATTACGCACTGCATCTGAAGTGCTACTATTTCACATACTTTGCTGTGACTCCCACACAAGGGACAGCAGATGAGTTTTATGATTACAGAACCACAGCCATGCATCATTTGGTTAGGCTCCCACTACTGTGTTACACAATCTGCCTGCTTTTATGTGTAATTGTGAATGCAATGCATATATGTATGTGTGTAGGCGAGTGAGTGTTTAGCTGCTTGGACTCTTGTGAATGTGTATTTGTGTGCTCCTTCACACAAGCATCTGCCAGTTTGTTTTTCAAGGGGGCCTGCTTTACCTGCTTGTGTCTCGGCTTGTGATTGGACGGGCTGTCTTGTGTGTCAGTAAGTGTGCGTGTAGATTGGTGATTTGCAGGTGTGTGCAACATTGTGTGAATGTAGGAACGGGGCGATGGAGACAGAGGGACGCTCCGCTGCGTTCACACTATGTGCGGCAGGGGTGCGGAAATGCCATTCTTGGCAACATACATGTAACATGTGTGCCTGGTAGGTGGCTTGCAACACACCAATGGTATGTGCCAGTTAGTGGTACCAGGGACCAGAGTGAAGCCTCGCCAATCTCCTTCCAACGCCGTGGGGCTCATCGAGGGCAGAGCAACTGCCACTCGTAGGTAGAAGTGAATGTCCTTCACTAATTCACACAATCATTTCTGAAGTATTCCCTACCAGAGTTTATTATATTTGTTTAATTTCTGGATAAAACATGTTTACTTTTGCAATTCCGTGAACCCTCTTGTATCAGGTGTTTTTCCTTGCATCAGCTGAGTGCTAAATGTTTAGCGAGGTACAGCTGAGGTACGGCTAATCAGTGTAAACCCGTGTGTGCTTGTCCTTGTATCAGGGTCCGTACGTGTCTGTGTGTCGATGTGTGTATGTGTGTTTCCAGTCTCCAGTGGTGCATTGGGAGGTAAAGTAGTCTGGTTCTGTGCACGTACCGTGTTCTCATTACCACTAACAGCCTTGAGCCGGCCTCATCATTAGAGGGAATCATTCTCAATCCAATCACCTATCGGTTACGCTACGCTACAGAGGCCCACAAGCTGTCCTCATCCGATGGCTGAGATTTCTTTGTGATGCCTCCTGAATTGCAAAGGACGAACAGTGAAATAAGAAGAGAAACAGGAGGAACAGAAAGATTTTTTAAATATTAAAGATAAGAAAGAGAGACCTAAATATTTGAGTTTCTGGTAGTGGCCGACAACAGCACAAGTGTCATTCCATCTTATCAAGCTGTGGAGTTTTATTTTTAAGTCTATTGTGTAGCACTTAAAACACAAGGTTTTCCTGCCCATTAAACAAATTGAGATGTCTGTCATTGCATCGCAAAACAGCACGCAGCGGCAACTTTTTCTGATTTTACCGTGTTACAGCAGGATGATTTTGTTAGATTAGGGAACCACAGCAGAACAACTCTCACTGTTAGTTAGTCTTCAGGGATAAAGTTATGTACTTCCATTCATTCACACCAACCACCTCATTTGTAGCACTGATATCAAATGCGGTGGTTGGTGTGAATGGAATAGATTTTTTTGCTCTTCTCCCAACTGGCTTCAGTAAGAATAATGAATGTGATAGACAGAATCTTCATCCAATCACCTCTCAAGTTCTTTTTTTAGATGACCTCTCACAATGTTTTTTATGGGCTGTTTCCCAGATGGATATGAAATGTATCGTATGGGTATTTGCAGCATTCCATCTGGCTTGTTAGGTTAAATATTTAGAGAATAATTCAGTAATAACCTTGATGTGCCTTAAAGGTCCCTGTTTTCTTTCAAGCTAACAAATGTTAACAGCTACTGCTGTTACTCACTAAAAAACATCAACTTTATCATGTTTAATCCGTCTTTTTATGGTGCCAAGCACATGTACACAGGGATTTTTAAAACAGTCTTAACCCCTTTTTTAAACATTATAGCTGAGGTGTGGACTCAGTCAATAACTTGAGTTAAACATATTTTAAAACTATCTTTAAATAGCTATAGTTATATTTCTTGGCGTAGAACGCCCTCTTGGAGCCCTCCAAAACAAGAGGTGGCGCTATAGCCCTTACCCTATTGCCATATTTGCTATGCTAAAGCTAGCTGGCTAGAGTTCCAGCCAGTTTTCATCTACAACAACAGCTGGTATAACACTGTAGCTTGACAGTGGTGCTTCTTTAATGATCACACAACAAGTACAGGAGGAAGTTTTTGTCAGTATGGCATCATGGCATCTGTTAAACTCAAACATCAGCGTAACGTGTCATAATTACTAATTCTGTCTTCTCAAATCAGGAAAGCTGCTTTTGTCTGATCATAACATGTTGCATAAATGCAGGGATTTATTCTGATTTTGAGAGGTGGCAGTGGATTTCCAAATAATTTCGCAACCGAAAAAAAACCTTGAAGCAGGGTGTTTTGGTGCAGAGACCTGTAGTGCCTCCCAGAGGGTCCAAGTTGAAACAGTAAGCAGGGAGATTATCTTTTCTGATGTTTTGTTCATGTGTTAGTTGTATTGTGATTCAGTGGATGGAGCTGTGGATGATCTGTTGACAGAGTTGCTCACGCCTGGAGCAATAAAACCTGTTGTATTTTATCTATCACAGTCAATCACTATAACCCTTTTATTTTAACGGACCGTTCCACAATTTGTATGGCATGAAACACAACATTATGTGCAGTGATAAAATCCTACTTTTAATTAATCAATAGTAATAATAGTAATAATTAAGTATCCAGCATCTCTACTATTGCATGTTGCAGTCCAAATTGTTCTCTCTCTCTTCTCCTCCCCTCATTTTGTTTCTTGCTCCTCACTGCTTTTCCCTTCTCCCACCAGCCTTCGCCTGCATGTCTGTCTCCTTGTGTCTGCGGTGGTGGTGGCGGCTGTGCAGGTAGGGAATATGAATTACCTGGCAGGCAGGCGGTGTTCTGCTTGGAAGACTGCTGTCAGCATGGTGAGGATGGATGAGGAGAGACAGGAGAGAGATGAGACTGACAGCTCCAGCCAACCTTCATCCATCCATCCATCCACCCGCCTCTCCTCCCTCTCCCTCGCTCCCTCACCCCTCTCTCTGCACCTCCACTAAAAATCCTTGGGCTTTTTTTTTTTTTTCCCTGAGGGCAGGTACAAAGAGATCTTTGCCACCACTTTTCGGGCTAAAAATAGAAAAGCCAGGCTGTCATGTCACATGGGGCAATACAGCAAAATCAAGCCACTACGTACTACATGGCTCAAAAGCAACTGACCAAATAGAGGTGCTTTCTATAAACAAAAAATTGAATCTAGTCAGTTAGCTTATTTTTAATCTGACGGAGGCAGCACTCAGTGCTCAGCAGCTACATCAATGCTCAGCTATTACTGAGACCAAAAAAGTGTAAAAGGTGCACTCTAACTTTGCTGGCGCTTTGCATAATACAATCCCACTGGTTATTAACTTTGGTTTGATTTGTCGCTGATGAATGCCATCAGTTCTTTTGCTTCTTCAGTGGTTGAAAAGATTGTAATCTTTCTGTGTGTTTTCCGAGACTGTCAGGCTCCACAAACTGCCCTATAATGTTCTCTGCACTTTATTAAATTCCCTCAACACTGGAATGGACACTGGTGCAGAAAAGATTTGAAATGATCTTTGGACTTTAGATTAGCATTACTGATTTAGAGTTGGCAGCAGATTTGCTGGACTGGTAAGCAACTTAATGATGCAAACGTTTGCCAATATTAATTGCTGATGCAACATAGTGGACATCAGTTTGAAACAGTACTGCATTTGTCAATATTTTACAACGATTCTGTGGTGCTCTTACTGCTTCTGCTCTTGTTAGCCTTTATCACTTTATGCAGACCCAAAAAACAGACTAAGGACCTATTGTGTTCACATCCGCAATCCAGTCAGGGAGCGAGAAGGATTTAGTGGAAGCATGAAAGGAAAACAGCTGCTCAAACCAAAGCCATAACATGACATGGAAAAGGTGGGGGAAAAAAATACATGTAGTCCTAATTTAGAAAAAGTACAAGCCAACATTCAGATACTGTGACATTCAGATCAAAACCCTGGTTCGTAGTTGAAGTTGTGACCGTTCACTGAGGTCTTCTACGACTGTCAGCTCATCCAAATCATAAAACATTGCTGTTTACTGTGGCTTTCCAAGAAAAAACATGTGCAAAGGTTCATTTTACTTTGCAGCAATTTTGAATCTTTACCCGCTTTCATTTAGTTATTTTACTTGCTGTTTCTTTCTTTTAATCTTCAATAATTACTTTGTTGCTTCTTTTTTTTTATTACCTTTTTTGAGATACAATTTATTTCAGCCTTAATTATTTACTGTTGCTGTCTGTTTTTATCATCTCCAAATTATCTTTTAAATGTAATTTTAGGCTTTTCTTAAAATCTGATTTTAATGTGTTTTTATGCTTTTTGTATAACACTTTGGATTGCCTTGTGTCTGAATGATGCTTTATAAATATAGCTGCCTTACTTTGCCTTGCCTTCTGAGGTGGCTAGTGACTTAGCAGTGCTGGAATATTTCCATTTCCTGTTAAACGACGCACAGCTCTACAAAAAGAGGTGCGGGTTCATTCCAGGGAATGCCTGGCTCTTTCTCTTCTCTTTTATTCTGAGATGGTTTTTAGTGTCACACTGCATTGAGCAACTTCAGCTTCATTAGCCATCTGATTTGTCTCTGGAGCGATAGTGGGCGAGAGTGATGTATTCTGGAGGTTTTTGAAATGAGAATTAAGCCTTTTACCTAATATTTCCTCTATTGTGCTCTTAGAAGCTCTTCCTCACCACTCAAATTTAAATGTGTGTTAATGTATTGGAGCATTCAAATTTTCACTAAGGAAAAAAGCTACCAGTCACCAGTATATATGGATCATTGATGTACTGCAGTTTTCCTCTAAAAAGGAGACGTGTGCCATGCTGCACTTGTCAGTTCTCATCATTTTATATAATGCTCCTGTTCATGCATGCTTTTTTTCATTTAAAAAAAAAAAAATTTAAGGCTCATTTTGTTGTAGCCTTGGTCCTGTTTATATGTCCCCTTTCCTGTTCCGTCTCTCTGTCCTCAGTGTGACTCCCGTGCCGATAAGCTAAGGCTGAGGTATCAGGCGGAGCACCCATGCAGGGATCCATTAGGCAAAAACCAATTTCACACAGAGCCAATTTCATAAATATGGAGTATGGGCCCACCTTTAGCTGTGCTTGACTAGTTTTTAGAGGGATACACAAAACCATAAACAACGAGCTTGTGCCTGAGCACTTCTTTTAAACGATGGCTGGAGTGTGTGGCATGGACCTAAACACATTAGGCTGTAATTTTAACAATTTAATGAGGAGCACAATGAATAACTCTTTCATTCAAAATCCAAACAACCCTAATGGAGGATTTGTAATTAGTTAGAGGAATTAAGAGCATGCTAATACTACTGTCCGTTCAGCTTGTGGTAAGTGTAAAATGTACAAAGGCATTGCTTTAATCTAAGTCCCTGTGTTTGGGTCATTTTCTTCTTATTTAATTTCACTTGGTAAAAGATATTTCAAGTGATACCATTATTTGAAATGAGCATAAAGAACTGCTCCGTCCAGCCTGCCAGTGAACATCACAAACTTACTACCCCAGTTTCTCCTCATATTCATATAGCACCATTATTTTAAACCCTTTAACTTGTTTATCTCATACAAACACATTAACACTCTAATGCTGGTGGCATACCTCCCTTGCAAGACTTGCTTAATCAGTTTTATTGATTGTTGTTAACCTAGTGGTCAGTGGTTCAGTTTCTGGGTCAACTTTTAAACCCTCTTCATGTAAATCACAGAAAAGATATTTGGTTTTTCTTACCTTACCCATTGTGGGGGAGTAACTCGTTTTAATGTATGCATCTCACTGAAAAAGGAAAAATTTTGAGTGGTTAGAGAATATCAAAAAAGCTTAGAAATTTAAATAGGATGAGCAAGAAGCATTTTTTTGCAGAAAAAAACACATAAGACAGTACAGCTATGTCTTTGGAGAACTAACACTCCAGGGAAAATGCTCTTCATTTTTATTTCCACAATGCAGTATCTATTTTCTCTAAAATGAACTTCTGAGGTCGCAGAGGAATCAGAATATCTAAAATTTTAGAAATGTGGGGATACAGATCGCTTGAACGCCTCTTGTAAAGCAAAGATGCTGCAACATCAAGGTGAGTTGAAACGATTGAGGAAACATCATGTTTGAAGCCTGCAGCCTCTCAGACTCAGACCTCTTTGGATCAGATTCCTTCCACTAAACCAAAACTGCAGCGTTTCTCTTCTCTGACCCTGAAGCCGTGTGTCTTCTCTGCTTTTATTGAGATTTTTAAGACAATGCTTTCTCCTACAAAGTTCTGTTGTGTTTATGATGGTCTTCAAACATGCTCATATCTTTTTCTTCTGCTTCACAGCTGATAGCACAATTTTCTGACCTCTTATATGATTTTTTAAATTAAAACTACACACAGGAGCAGCCTATATGGTAGCTTATCATGATGTTTTTCCCTTGGGGGGAAAAAAAAAAGCTTTATTTAGGTTCAAATATTCAAACCTGATTAGACGGAATTGATTCTATTACACTGAAAGAAAAAATCCTATTTTTCCAACTTTTGAATGAACCTTTACAACATCGACTAGGGTTAGCATTTAACTACTGCATATGTAGCAATCAGATGAAGGAATGCCGGCTAATTGCCCATAAGGCAGGAAATCAATACTATGTGTTACTGTGCTATCAAGATCAGAGTTTCCTCCCAGCAAGCTGTTATTTTAATCACATGAACACCCTGTATCATTTGTTGCCTTACATTGCATTAAACTTAGCTTTTATCAAATCATGCTCATAACTATTATATGTATACATTGAATTTAATCATTTAATTT
>JAQNCA010000005.1:14668296-14681672 GCA_029783725.1 Acanthurus tractus
GGCTAATTGCCCATAAGGCAGGAAATCAATACTATGTGTTACTGTGCTATCAAGATCAGAGTTTCCTCCCAGCAAGCATGAACACCCTGTATCATTTGTTGCCTTTCATTGCATTAAACTTAGCTTTTATCAAATCATGCTCATAACTATTATATGTATACATTGAATTTAATCATTTAATTTAATCAGAAACAGCTATTGCCACACCAACATTTCGAGGAAAAGGAAAAACTTGCCCACACCTGCAAAATCTAAGCTGAGTTCAATCAGAGCCTCTATGAGAAAACATGCTGCTGGCAAATGGAACTCATGTATGCAACACTTAAGTGCGTATATATTATGCTTGCTGTTCAGGCAACTAAGTTGTTATTACAACTTATAATTGAAAAACAAAGTTACATTTGTAAATAATAGTGTTAACATCATCACCTTAAAACCAATTAATCTAACAACTTAGCTAGCGAGTGAGTGAAAAGCACAGGAATTGCAAAGGCATAAGAGAGTGGAATGATGTGGCTATTGGAAATATTAACAGTGTACACAAAAAGATATTAAATTAGAAAGAAAATCTAAAATTACCATACAATGCTTGATATCCTCAAAAATATTATCAATATGTCACAACTTATGAACTCTGAGCTTTCAGAGATCTTCCAATTCTGAGGTTGTGAAGACCCTGTGAGGGGTTCTGGTTTGTACTCTCCCTGTAAACACTGTAAACACAACAACACTCAGAAGCACCAACAGACCCACGTGAGTAAGCGTGCCTCGTACTACTACTATTTTCTGTCTGCAGTTGCACCCTGATAAAACTTAAAGCATTGAGGAGGATACAACTGCATTCTCCGGTTTCCTCTTTTATCCACACAGACCAGTAGTTACTAAATCTAATTTAAACAATATGTAAAGCTACAGAAACACTAAAAGTGGGCTGTTTTTTAATATTGTTTTGCCTAGTTTAGTGTAAAGACAAAGCAGCAGACACTGGAGTAGAGAGATAATGCTTTAGTGTGTCTGTTGCCTCACTTTGATAACATATATGGTTAAATATGATTAAAATACAAGTGAATAAACATCAGCCATGGACTTATAAAATAACTTGTGGTCTATAACTAATTTTTCAGTCGACATTTGTGACGATGGCCGTTGTGCATGCTGATGGTCAATGCAAAGCCTCACCATATGGGAAAATCAGCAGCAGTGGAGCTAGGTGGGCTCTGCACTCTGAGGAGTTGTCCACACTCATTAATAGCAAGCAGAGCGTCTCTGCAGGGGTGGACAGCGGGAGGGGGAGCCGATAGTAACAGGGGGTTATTGAGCGGTGGAGTAACTAGCAAAATATCAGGATAGGTGAATTATATTATAGGTGAGTTATTTTGAAATTGTCTTGCTTGTTGGATTGACTGGCAAGAGGGTCAGAGATAAAGTGATGGCAATTGGTTCTGTAACATGATATAGGTGTCCGATGTGCCCGATTCAGTGGGCAAGTTTTTTTTTTTCCGTCTGTTAGTAATGGTGAGGTGGATGAGGGACTTTTTTTTGTGACAGAAGCCTTGATAACCATCATACAGTGCAGCTACAGACACGTTACATTTTGAGTAATGGGTGTAAATCCCTTTCTCTCAGCTCCTACATCCCATCAGTCTTCTCCTCACAATGCATAACTGAATAGAGGAAAATTGAATTCCAAGCACAACCATCACTGACTGGGGTTGGAGGTTTTCCTCTTCTTTTTTTAATTAAAAGGAATCTTTCTCACATTTCTTCAGATACATTAGCAATATTTTTAAACACAGAATTGCAGATTTTTTTTTTCTAAATTTATCACCTCCTTTATTAAATGCAACCATCCCACCAGGAAAGGAAAGAAAATCCATCACAAACAGCAATTTCTGCATAGTGTTTCAGTGGCTTGATCTTTGTTCTGGGATTTTAGTCAAAAGGTTCGACCGGTCTTTCACACTAATTCTCCCACCATTGAATGCAGCTTTTTTATCTCTGATATGAGGACGTTGGTCTGAATAACTGAGAAATATTGATGATATTTTGGAGAATATTTTCCTCACAGATCCTACTATTATTATCTATGTAGGAACCACTGCAGCTGTGAGGTTTATTGAGTTATAGCTGAGCATATTTCATTGACTGAGACCATACTTTCATAGCTTAAACATTTCCTTTGTGAGAAAAAATAGGAGTGTAGTGCTCATGTATGGGAAATATAAGATTTATAAATTTAGTTTCACTCTGGATATGAGTTCACTGCGTAAACAAACTTGCATCCCGCTCTCCCTCTCACTGTCTATGATGTTTTACTCTTACGTGTCCCCTGATGCAGCATGGGTTAATCAGACAGCACAAGTGGCCAACATGGGTTGAGAAAGCTACTCCGACAAGAATGGCTCTGAAGAGAGAATGCAGACGAGCTGAGCACAAGTGGAATAATAACAAAACAAAATAATCCTGTCAAACGCGAGCCGACCTTGCGGAGAAAAAGGAACGAGAAAAATGCACTGAAAGATCTTTTGAGATCACAGATGTGCAAGATGTTAAGAATTTTATTTGGGATCGCCGTATCTGTTATTGACCCTCACATCCACAGTAGCTGTCAAAGCATCCACTTAAAAATACCAGAAAGTGCAGTTCATGAGTGTAAAACTGCCGAACACTCCAGGAGCTCAGTCTGAATGTTAGCCTGTAACCACTGACACCATGACTGTCGAGACCACAAGCAAACTCTTACTGAGCTCCAAAACTTGTAAGTACAAAGTCGCTAAAAAGTCCCATACATCCTTTTTAATTAGCTCTTTCTTTCCTTATGTTTAAACATGCAGTAATGAAACCATCCCTTAACCCGGTGTTGATCTTTCTCTCCTGAACCATCACCAGACTTTTTTCAAAATCAACTTTTTCTGTCAAAACATTATGAAAAAGTTGCAGGAAAAAAATATATATTTATCACCAGAAAGAGCATGTTAAACCTTCCGATGTAATAGATTCATCCACAGCAAACAGCAGAAATTTTATTAACAGCAGGACCCAGGAAAGGTTTTATTGCATCTTGTGACTTCTGACACCAGCACCCACTCTGTTTTATTAGACTGTCTGCATGACTAGGTCCATGTCACTCCTTGTGCCCTTGAAAAGCTTTGTCCAAATCGAAATTCACACCTGCATACACAGATATCAGTTACTGTGTGCTCCATGGCTCAGTCCTGGGCCCTTTGTAAATTAGAGGTGGAAATCAGAATTTTCATCATCATATAATAATATATCAATTTTGATTTCAATGTGATTCAATTCAGGGGCCCGGGATCAATCAGACAGTGTAATATGCCCATTTCACACAGTCTGTAACGAATGAAGATGCCAGGTTCTGGAAGAACAACGTGAAATGTGCCCAGGTGATGGCCATGTCGGTGTCCTATACTGTGTGAGATAAGATACACACTGATATAACAATTTAAACTGATGAATTACTAAGTAATAAAGTATATCATTTAATTTTAGTGGATTACATATTGTTATATATATATATATATATATTTATATTGTTTTACCTAAATGATTGCAGGTCCTTATATTTCTATATCAGTTTTGATAAAGTGCTGGAAAGCAACAGTATGAAAGCAGGTGCATGTTCTTGTTTTATTTTTTTCTGTTTCATGCACCGAGATTGACTGCTGAAAGTGGAGGTACGCAATCTTTTCATGCAGAGATAATGGTATACAATTTTGGAAATTCTTTCCTGGAAGGAAAATACTAAAAGTGACAAAAGTGGTTGTGTTAAGAATGAAAAAACAGAATTTTAGAAATAAGTTCAAACCCTGCCTGGAGTCATTTCTCATCTCCACACTCTTTGCCAATCCCAGCATGAAGTGGAAATGCTTGTAGGATTGTGGGTTTCAGAAAGTTAAAGAAAAATTGTCAGATGCAACACCAAAAAGGTTTGGGGTCCGAACAACCCTCTGATTAACATCTCCATGTTTGTTTGTTTTTTTTAAATTCTTTTTGTATAATCAGCCAGTCCTGATATCTGGTTGAATTCTAGAAAATAGGTGGTTCTTGCTCCACGTTTTCATGTCTGCACCCTTAGTCCACAATCTAAGGTTTGTTTATTTGTGTGCCTGAACACAGACAGCTCGTATGTCATCTGAAGAGAGAGAAACAGAGATAGGAAGTGGTGCAAACTCTACTGAGTATTAAAGATGGGGATCAGCTGTATTGTAATGAGGGGTAATCAATTAGCACTCAGATCTCATTATAGCTTTTGGTCCCTTGTTCGAGCAGCCATCTCCCAGTAGGCACTGTTACCACTACATGTGTTACCTGTCATACCTGGTGTGCACCCTCATTCCCCCCACTTTGCCAGATATAATGAATGTTTTGGTTCCCCTTTGCCAGAGAGTGTTGAAAATAGCTGACACAAGCTTCTTCACATTAGAGTGGAAAACAGTCTACGTCTCCTCAACCGTTAAGCCCCCACGCTTTTATAATCAAGTGAGAGAGACTGGACAGTAAAGAGAAAATGGCTCTGCTGATTCTGTCATATGCACATAATGACAGGAAATTAAACTGTGAGATGCTGTAAATTAACTATAATAAACTATAAAGATGCTTTGCTTGGTCTGTTTTAAAACTGGCAACGCATCTCGGGTTTATAGCTTTTTTTTGAGCAATGCAGACCTCGACAACAGATGCAGAGGGATAGTTTCAATGTGCCTCAAACGCAGGGGAGAAGCTAGGGATCAGACTTAACAGTAGCCTATGGTGAAATATTTACTTGGCCTAGATTCATATCTGATGAGCTTAAAGAAACCCAGTTATGCAACAGAGCCATCGTTAAATGATTAATCTTGTGTTGTTGTGAAAACTGGAGAGACCTCTTCTCCTTTTAAAATGACTTCGTCTTGCTGTCTTCATACAAAAGCATTTGCTCAGTTTAGAATAAAACTCTCCAAGCTTTCTTCTTATGTAACTCTTGCCTGGTTGTCATCTGATTATAAATCCACTAAATCAATCAGTTTCAGAGTCACGTCATGCTAAGCTCAGGCTTATCCTCTGATGATGGGTGAATGCTAAATGTCTTCAAATGTTTTACAAGGTTATTATTAATAATGCAATGGGAGTTGGACTTCTACATCTGCCCGATAAGTTTCCATCCATATGTCTGCGAGGCCTGTCTCATTGAGAGCTGCCTGGTAATACGAGCAGCACTGAGCCATTGTTCCTACACATCACTAATTAGCTGCAAGTATGCCAGCTCTATTCATGTAGCTTGTCTCAAAGTCCCGCACTTTAAGGAACCCACTCAGCACTCATCTGCGCAGATCTGTACCCCAGAGCCGGTGAAAGACAGCAAGAATAAAACACAGAGACTCGGCATGGTAGGAGAGCTTTTGATGAGCCTAATAATCCAACCAAATCTGTCATTTCCTGACAGCCTTTTTTGATTCTGTTTTTGTGGCCCTTTTATTTTTTCCCTGCCTGGGTCGTATGTCTGTGTCACTGAAGGCAAAGTGGCAGAAGATGAGTTGCTTTGAGACTAATAAAACCATGTGGTTTCTTAGGAAATGTGGCTTAAGAGATTTTGCTTTATAAAATGTGCGTTTGTTGTATCAGTCTCTGTATTAAGTTTGACTCTTCTAACATCCATCAACTGTTTCCACTGACCAGATCCAAACAAAAAGGAGGCTGATCGCATGGTTACAGATTTAGAATTTAACAGTAGTCTTTATTCCATAGATTGCTCCAGTTATGTATGAACCTGTGAACTAGTCTCAGATTTGATCTAAATCAAAGGTGGTAGTGTCTTCAGATAATCTCTCTGTAAGTGTTTTTTTGTCCTCACAGAATAATAATTAAGTATGTAATAAGTAACTGTTGCTGCCAAATGAATGAATTGGAGAAAAAAAGTACAATACAAGCCTGTGAAATTCAACAGGTAGTGATTACATAAAATGTTGTCCAAAAACCAAAGTACAAGTTTCTTAAATTTTGCATGAAGGCTTAATATGCAGGAATTTTCAAACTTAAATTCAAATTCGGCCCCTCCTTACCAGATCAACAAGACTGAGAGAGCAGCAGTGGTCAGGCCAGCTGGAGATTGAATGAAACGATGGAGGAGCAGAGCAGTGAATTTAAGAATAAAAGCTTTTCTGAGTGTACCACAGCAGTTACATTCTCAAAGATGGTGTCTTACTGCCAGATTTTTTTGTGAATTTGGCTGAAGCACACATTCGTCTTCTCTGCGGTTTGCATCTGTGCTCTGTGTGTGGGTTCCCTCGGTCGAGGAGTCCTGACCTTGCACTGCTTTTGTCTGGGGAATACTCATTGCTGGTCAAAGGCTGCTCCCAGAAATGTCCTGAACACAGCAAAGTGAAAGAAAATAAGAAAATAGAGGCAGAGGGCGGGCTCCCTGCAGATACAGATACCATTGCACACTCTGAGAGAGTCACAGTAACGAAGTGGAGTACTTTTTAGTCTATACATAGTTATTTTTAGGATGTTCCTGCATAGTGTCCCTAACTGCGGTACATAAATGTAATTACTTACTTCAAACACTCATGGTAAGATCATCAAGCTGTCTCATTGTTGGAAACTGGGGATTATTAAGATTCAGATACATTATGTAATCTTTATGTTTTGCCCATTGCCTTTTTTCTTTTGGTTGTTTCTTCTGCTTTGTTATTTTTCTACCTTTGTCCAACTTAAGATGCTAAATTGTGTGTAAATAAACAGGTTTTGTTAAGTAACATTTTCTAACCCAGTTTCAAAGACCATGAATCTGCCCCCTGTATTACTTTATAGCAACCGCAGATCAGAGGTTTGTGACCACTATTTTCCATCTGTATAGACAAGTAGGTGATTCATCTAAGTTTGTAGTATTGGCTATTTTTTTTTCCTATAAGAAAAAAAAAATCGGCCAAACTGGGAGAAGGATAAGCATGTTTGTCTCCTTTTATACCCAGGTAGAAAATCATGGAAGCAGTGTGTTGGGGCAGAGGGGTTATTTAGTTAAATGTTATTTATTTAGTCTGCATGACTCATTGATCTCTTAACTGCCTGTGGTTTATGCAAGTTAGAATCTATGGCCCTGACCATGGCACTGAAATATCAGTCGCCGGACTGTGCTGTGTGTTAATAAATTCATGGAGTTGTCTGTCATCCCGATGTAGCAGACAGTTTGTAATTGCACCTTTTTCTCCCAGTCTCACTCTTCTGTCAGTTTCATCTCAAATCCAAAAAATAAATAAATAAATATTCTCTAAACAATAAACTGTAAATACTCACTTCTAAACTCACTTCTACACTTTGTATTGTGTACTTAATTATATTTTGTCACTTTTATAAGTGGCAACAAGTCCTTACCAAAGAGTCAGGGGATTATGTGGAGTGTTTGTAGCATTCTTTATATATTCTTATAGTATTAATTTATTCACTATCTAAATCCACAGTTATAAAAAGACAATGTGGTAAAAAGAAAAGAAAAAGAAAATAAATAGACAGTAAAATGGAAAAGTTAAAATGTAACAGCTAGATTAAGGCATTCTGCAACGGTGTCCTTTCGGAGATGTACATTGGTGGGTTTTGGTTGATGGTGTGGGTGCAGGCAGTGCCCCAATTGTGCCATTTCCCTGTTAAAAAAAAAAAAGAAAAAATGTACTTACCTGCCTACAGCGATGCAGAAATTGCAAATCAGTCCAAACCTTGGTGGAAACCAAACCGATTTTTTTACAAAATAGGTTGATTTACGAAATAATGCTGTCGATCTTGACTTACAGTACCACCACTCACATACACACACCAATCCTCACTTTGTGAATTCTTGTAGAACCACTCTAATTGCTGGATGTACTATTAATCCCACGCTGGGGTATTGAATGGTTGGCGGCTTTAAACAGTATCCTTTAATACTGTAAGTTGAGCTTTCCCTTGTTCATGTTTTAGGGTTTCTCTCTGGGTTTCAGCAGACTATACAGCTTTTCTCCAGCGCGCAGAGTGTGAGCCTGTTTCAGAGGAAGGAGCAGCACACCTAGTCCTTGGCATTCTAGACAAAACCCAAGTTGCAACCTTCAGAGACCATACAGGGAAATGTTTCCTTCATCACCAGAATACCAACACCAATCCACCACACATTTAATTGCCTCCCCCTCTCAATAAACAAAGAGTGTGATTGAGCCCAGTGAAAGTTTTGTAATGCTGATTGCAAAACACACTCTGTGAAGCCCTTGCTCTCCAAGTTGTCCCTTGAAACCTGGGAGGCAAAAACATAACAAAAGGGAATTTGCCATCGCTGCCGTTTCTCTCTCAAAGTGCTCCTAATTGTACGTTAACAAGGAAGTAAATCAGGAGGTGTAATTTAAGTGAGCTCATCAGGCAAAATTATATGGAGATTTTGATGTGATTCAAGGGGAGAGTAATTAGTACGTGAGGCTCAGATTCTTCATTGTTAGAACATACAGAGATTTTCTACCATTAAGACAAGCAAACTTTTAATAATTGGAATTAAAGAGACATTCGTAATGAGCAGTCTATTAACACTTCCTTCCTTTACCGCAGGAAGACATTATCCATGTGATTAACCTGTGCTGCAGTGGTTACATGTTTTTGTTTGTAATATCTTTAGACATAAAATCTGATACTGATATCTGTATCAGAAATGAATCCATTATTACCCAAAATGTGAGACTAGGTATGGGCGAGTCCATTAGTATGTGCAAAAACAACCGCTTGCGCAGGACAACCGTGAGGACTTGATAAAAAAAACAAATATTCTACACCATCGAGGATGGGCCCTCATACGCTTTAGCAACTTTCTTTGATTCCTGTCTCAAAGAGTTAGGCAGTAGACAGTAACTATGTCAAGTGGTTAAATTATCATAACAATTAATCCTTTAAATAATCAAAATGTAAGAAATGATCTAGATAATGTGGATATTAAGACAGTGTATTGTTATTTTTTATATGTGCATACGTCATAAATACCTATTGCATTAAGGTTTGTCGGCATGAAGAGCTTCTATGGAGGAGAAGGCTTCTATTTTAACTGTTATTTAACCCTCAAAGACCTGAGGAAATGTGACTGTTATGATTTATTTTGTTTTTCTTAACCTTTTCCAGCAGGCAGCAGCAGCACGTGGCATACATCATTTGATTCAGGAGAAACTGAAGTTACAGCCTTGACTATTTCCAAGTCCTAATTTTACATTTGCTTTGTTTGTGAATGGATGAACCGAACCCTAATTCTAAGAAGTTACAGCCATTTTTTTTTAAGGACATCATTCCAGGCATACAAGACATATGTGATACACTTAAAAAGCTGAGGGACTGCAGTTTACATGACCTTTTAAAGCATGTTGATTGCTTGAGTGATTTCAAAGTTTTTAAACATTAAAAGTGATAACAGTTTTAAGCCACAGGCGGCTGTTTTACTTCTTCAAGGGTTAAGATACTTTCAGTGTAAAGGATGAACTGGCCCAAGCATTGTAGAAAATTGAGGGGCCGTTAAGGAGGTCCACAAGCGAAGCAGCAGAGCAGCAGCACACGAGTTCATTTACAGATATAGTTGACAGACCAAACTATCGGGTTCTCAGACAACCCACTCCAGTATTGGGAAGGGAAAAAAAAAAAACAAAGAACAAGTTTGGTTTCCAACCCTGTCTTCTACTGCTACAAAATTACTCTGCGCTCTTCGCCAGTCTGGAGAATGAAAGATCGTTCAGTGCAGCCTTGAACATTGTTGATGCAGAAGGATCAGGCCAAGAGGAGAGAGAGCAGGAATTTTGGGAGTCTTTAAGAAGAACCTGTATGAGGTTATCTATATCAGGGTACAGCTGTTAAAAGCAATATTTGTAAGTTTTACATTCTTTAACTGGTTTTGGTTAAAAGAATTTGCATAAAGAAAAGACAAGGTATTGAAACAAAGTTTGTTTTTTGTTTTTTTTATAATTGGAGTATAATTGGACTGTGGTGGCCAATCATGTGGTAGCAGAATGATTGCAATGCATTTAATAAATGTTCATTCTGCAGTAAAAAAAAAAAAAAAAAAATCCCTATTAGTGTTGTTCCTGTTGTATCATTTAATTTCTTTTTAACTGATGCACTGAAGTGTTTCAGTGTTGTAGCTTCTTAAGGTGGAACTAATTTAAACTGTCATCATCTTTAGCAGTTTAAAACAACCTTCACAGTAAAAGCACATTTCCATCACAAATGTAATGGAACAAAAGAAAAGTAGCACAAAATAGAAAAAATTCAAATTAAGTAAAAGTTAATTGGTAATTGTGCTTAAATAGACTGACTGACTAACTACTAACTGATTCTTTTCTAAATTAATTGTTTCTTATTGAGTATGAATCAGCAGAATATCATATAAAGTGTTCTGTGTTCCCTCAATTTAAATGTGGCAGTCTACTGAGTTTTTCATAGCAATGCACAATAAAATAATAAATGATGCAACTAAATTACCAGGAAAGATTTTCATCATCATTCCAATAACCCAAAGTTTTTATCATCAGCAGCTGGCTAATTCCTCAGATTTACATGTGTGTGAAGTCTATCCATTAATGGGGACAGGGTAACTCACTGTGAATGACTCTAAAACTCATGAGGTGAACAGAGGCTGTGAAACAATAGGTGACTGTGTTGTAGCAGCATGGAAATACATTATGGAAATCGTGTCTGTGCAGATGGCAGCTCAAAGCGTTTGATGGCCTGGGAAACAATTAAACTGCACAATCACTATTTGAATGAGACACCACTACAGCTAATGGGGATGTGTCTTGCTGTCAGAATGGTATTTACCACATACTGAAACAGTGCAGAAGAGAAAAGCATGTTTTAATTTGAGCTTATCATTGTGTATGCGAGTATGTGTGTTGGCAGGTTGTACATGCTCTTATTACTTGGTACATAGTCTGATATACAAACTACATAGGATGAAATGCCTAATTTACATCAGTAAAACACTGTGGTTGTTTATGTACATGGTCAAGGAGCTGATCAGGTCTTTAACATCCCGTTGTGAACTCTTGCACACATGGCAATCGGCCTCCAGCAGCCATGGGACTCATCCCACAAGGCTGCACTGTCTTGGAAGCCCGACTTGCACCTCACCTCCATAAATAATTCATTTAGCACAGCATGAAAACGCATGTCAATTAGCCAGGTTTTTTTTTTTTTTTCCCTCCAATGAAAATCAGCAGGTTTTCCTTAATGCCAGCTAGAGGAGAATGTAGTGAAACAGTGGATTATTTAGGATTTCTGGACATGGCTGCTCAGACTCCATGGCCTCGTTCTTTTTAAAAGGGAAAAAAAAGCAAGAACAAAGTCTGACATTGTCAATTATTCTCTTTGATTTGAGCAGGCTTTTTTTTTTATTTGTGGGGATGGATTCTTAGTTTGCCTGCTGTTTTGTGGCTGTGATTAACTGTAGTTTTCATTTCTCCTTAATAAGCACCCATGTTCTATGCATCAGCATTTGCTGCTAAATGTGATGACTGAGGCGGAAGGAAATGCAAAGAGAACTGGCTCACTCTTCCCTCTGTCTGTCTGTCCGTCTGCCTGTGTAATGACACAACACTTTAACCACTGGCTACACAATTATTTCAATCATAGTTAAAAATAAATCAAAAGTGAAAAATGAATGTAAACGTCACTTTACCTCTCATCTAATTTACAAGATAAGATAAAAATAGAAAGAAAATAAATAGAAAATGAGCATCCAGGATTTTGTGAATAAAAATATAAACAATGTGCTGTCATAAACCGACACAGAAAAGCAGACACAGCTGAATTCGATCCACATGAGCTGCTTCTTTCTCGTTATAAAGCGTCCCTCCATATGCCATGTCCCCACATGTGGAAGTTACCATTTCTACCATTCATGTTAAAATCAGTCATAATCACAGTTGGTAGCAGGCGATGATTCAGGAAAAAATATGAATCTCGATTTTTTTTAGCTTTGAATTGAAATCACGATTTTCTACCACGATTTTTTTTTATACTGGGTTTTCAGCAACATCCATTTTGCGTTCGTTTGTTCACTGAGTTTTCCTTGCGATTAACGTTATTTCGGCAACGCCGCAGTCCCTCCTCAGAAACTTTCAACTCAACTTTTTCATTCTGCGTGCCGTGGATCACGTGACCAAAAGGCGCATGGTCATTGGATCAGGGAGAAGTCTTGGCGCGCTTGTTTACAACTCTGACACATGCCGCCGGCTCTTGGAATAAAAAATCGACGTAATTTAGAAATGAAATCGCATGTAGGGGTGAATCTACATCTTAATCGTGCAGGCCTAGTTGGCAGTTGTCATTACTTGCTTTCATATTTAAGTGCGTTTGTCACATTAAGTCATGATTCAGTTTGTAACTCTTCTCCCATGGATAAAAAAAATAAATAAAATGAAATCCTACTTTAATTTCTAATTAAATCCGCTATTAATATTGACTGTAATGGATCAGGGAAAATCATTTTGTGTTAAGTGTCTGTGGCAACTGTTCAATGAGGACACCTTAAACGACAGTCATTATCACAGGAAGTTTCTCTTACTGACTAAAGCATTGATGCCAGACTTATTCAAAGTTGCCTATTCAAAGTTGCCTTTCGAACAAGAGCAGTGACTACAAGGTATGAAATTATTAAATTCAAACTCTCTTTAAACCAGAACATGATAAATGACAAACTAGACTAGGACATCAAACCTCATTATGACTGAAGAAATCAAAATATCAGAGGTATTAAAACAATGTTTTAAACACAATTTTCATGGTATTTTTGCATATATTAAGTGTTCCTAGGTTTAGTCATGATGTTAACAAACTGTAGCTTTAATTGATGAATGGGAAGTTAATGATCATGTGAGATTGCAAGAAATTAGATGAGCTAAATCTGAGTTTTCTAAATACAGATGAGCATGTAGGTGATTTTCTTATGTGACATTTAAGAAGGGGGAATGCTGAGAAAAAAAGAAGGAAATCATCAGTGCCATAGTTGACCTTTCATATATTTTTTTAATATTCTAATTTTAAAAAATATCTTTAAAGTTCTCGTTTCCACATATACTTCTTGTGCATTTGTAATTAAAATCTGATAAGTCTATTTAATTTCTGTATTTATTTGACTACAGCTAACTTATGACTTTCAAATATAGCTCTGCAGCTCTCAATAAGTATACAGGTGTCAAGTGTTTACAGTATTTTTCAGTTACTCTCCCTGCTGGATGTAGCACAGACCCCTTACTTAAATATTAATGGACTGATTTAACCTTCATTCAGACAAAGCAGGAATAAACACTGGTCTTCAATTCAATTCAATTTTATTTATATAGCGTCAATTCACAACAAGGTTGTCTCAAGACACTTTACATATAGAGCAT